>PISX010000293.1:36059-317561 GCA_004024625.1 Mellivora capensis
CCGGTGACTTTAACTTATTTATGGGTTAGATTCCCCCCCCCCCGATCATTTCCTTTCATTCTTGCCAGAACTCCTTGCCTGCAATCCTCCCCAGTTATTAATAAAAGAAGGCAAACAGTAGCGAGGGCAGTGGAACGTTCTTGGCTCCTGCTGATGTGTTTAGTTTGTGTTGGAAGCAGATGTTTTCGCCCTGATCACAGACACTTGCCAGGCCTTTCACATCTGTCCTCTTTTCGGATGAGGACAAAAGAATTCAGAAGACCAAGTCTATTTCCAACCCAAATAAGAGGGAATGAAGAATAAGGGTTGCCTCCCACATCGTGTATGACCCCCACAAGATTGTCCAGCTCTGTGCAGGTCGCGAAGGACCCCAGGGTGAGCCCTCCAGCCACAGACGGTCACCCAACGCCCCTCCTACTGCCTCCATTGGCTGGGATGGTTCGGCCATTTCTGGTGTGGGGATGGTAGATGACTGCCCAGGCCCGGGGTATATTGCTCACCTTTGACAGCAGGGGTAAAATATTTTCAGTGTCTTTTGCCTTTTTTTTTTCCTGAGCTCTGAATTAAAACAAAAATCAGTGGGGAAGCCTGGTATGTATATTTAGGCCAAGTATGCTCCACAGATCTTTTGCATGAGGCTTTCTGTCCCCAGAAGCCAGAAGGACTGTCGCCCATTGCCCTGTCCCCACCTCTGCCGTGCCAGTTAATGTGGGTGATTTTGCCCTAGGTGTCCGAGTGGACAGCTCTCTCCCCCCGCAGAACCAAGGTGAAGCGTTCTCTCCTGGTCACTGTCATTTACCCATTATGATCTTCCATTCACTGGCCCTGAGCAAGAGAAAACCCTGGGACCGGTCCCAGCTGGGGCAAGAGGACCTGAGAGCCAGGCCGCTAAGGCTGACCCCAGGTTGCCGCAAGCTTCCAGAACAACACAGGAACGGGGAGCATCGAAGGCCAGACGGCATCCGGTGAGGAGCCCCCTGTGGGGAGAACCCAGGCCCGGGGTAGGCGGGCAGGTGCAGGGACCCCCAGCATGGGTGCGGGTAGGAGAGGAAGGAAGACGTTTGCCGAAAAGCCGCCAAGTGCTCGTTTCTAATGCCAGCTTTGTCGCCCACTGGCATCTTACCTGGTGTAAGTCCCCTATACTGGCCAAACCAGAGCTGCTTTGTCTGGAAAAGATGTTTTCAGGGGAGAGGTCTTCTGCTTTGTTGAGCTCCAAAGGGGGCTGTGGAATCAAATGAGACAACAGAAGGGAAGTGGCCAGGGCACAGGTTGGTTCGTTCAAGCTCTAAGTAATCTTATGATTATTTGCATGTTGCCAGGAAGGTTCGGGGAACCATTTGCATCCAGGGATGCACCTAGGCCTTGACCCCGTGTGCTCCTGCCTGAGTGCGTGGGCAAGACTGCGTGAGTGCACACGCGGGTTTTGTTCGGTTCCAGAGGGAGCCTGGACCAGCAAGGCTTTGAGGGCGCCAATCTGCATTCCTTTGGCATTGGAGACTTGTCTCCGTGGAGGGGCGCAGGCCCAGGCAGCCTTCCCCTGGGTCTCGGCCAGTAGCAGCCCTGAAGGGTGAGGCTGTGTGCCCAGGGTTCCTCTCTGGGGCTGAGTCTGGCCCTTGGCAGCCTGCCCCCCACGAGCTGGCTCATTAGCATGTGGCCCCATGGGTCCCCATGATGGAGGCCACACAATGAGGCAGTTATGCTGGTGGGGCTGCCCTCTGCGTTCCGGCCCAAGGCCTGCCCCATCACGTGGGCTCCATTCATCCCAAAGGACCCCCAATCCCCCCCTCCCCCTACCTCCGGAGCCCACCCTGGCTTGGGAAGGCTCAGAGCCCAATCCTCCCCTGGGGCAGCTGAGGGGCTGTGCCATGCGTCATTGTCAAGCATTGCTCAGATTCTTGGGGGAGGAGGAGAGAGATGCAAGGCGGGTCTTCCTGGTGGGGCCAGCCAGGAGCGCACCGCCAAAGGCATTGCCACCATCCCTCTGGGTCGGCTCACTTCCTGACCCTTCATTCTGCTCATGCCACCCCAGGCTGGCCTGTTGCCCTGGGCAGATAAGGAGTAGTTTGGGGACAACCGTGTCGTTTTTGCCAGGTTCCGTTTTCTGCAGACACAGCTTGTCTGGCTGGCTGACAGATGGTGGGAGTCCCGGACTTGCCGGAGACTCACTGTGTGACTTCAGCCGAATCGCTTTGTCTCCTGCGCCTCAGTTTCCCCTTTGTAACACAAGGATATTCATTTCTGCCTCTCGAGATTGTCGTGAGAAATTAAATCAGAGGAAGCCTGCAAAGTGTCACTGCGCCAGTGCTGAGTCAATGCCAATAAGGGATTGGGGAATTGAAAGGATGAGCAGCCACCGGGCAAGGCCGCTTATCTCTCTGGCCGGCTGTCCACCTGGGAAAGGGGGTGATGGGCCCCGCGCACCCAGTACCCAGTGCTGTGGATATAGCTGAAGGGATAGACTCGGAAACACTTCATGCCCTGGAACCCTACTTTGACTTTGTTATATGCTCTGGGGCGACCGAGCAGTTGCTGAAATGATTTCAAAGCCCTTGGCAATCACTGCCCTGGGGTGGGTGTGGGGGTGTGAGGCCAGGGGTGTGTCTAGCCAAGGGCCACACCAAACACACACGGCACACAGTTCTGGAGTTCCCATCCGGTGGGTCTTCCCCTCAAAGTGCAATTTCCCAGGTTCACCGAACCCACACAGACCCTTTCATGCATGTGTTTCTGATTCTGATTTTTCACGCGCTGACATCACCGAATCGGTATGCCCGGGGTTAGGCTCATGACCACCGAGCTGGGAGCGTAGGAATTTTGGTGCCAGAAAAATTGGATAATGTGGGACATTCTGACTTTGCTCTCCAATTTCCAAATCCTCCTGAGACACTTCTGAGCTTTTCAGAGGCTGTGGTCCCTGTCACTCACGTACAGGGAGAATCAGGCTGGGATCCCAGTCACCAGGCACCTGGGCCCTCACCGGCATTGCCTCCGCATCCAGGAAGCAACCAGGATTTCACGGCAGGAGTCTCAGTCTGCAAAGCCCTTCTGAGACCTCTGGGTGTTGTGCACACAGTCTTCCTGCTGGTTCTGGGACCACCCTAAAGCCGGGAGGGTATTAGGGACATTAGGAGGGAAAAGGCCAGGTAGGAGTCCAAGCAACCTGCATTTGAGAATTGGCTTTGCCCTTTTGGGGATTTTCATGGGGGCATGGGTTTCTTCTCTCTGTTACAGCATCCCAGTTGGGAAACAGGCTGCATGCATTTATCAATGTTTTTTTCTAAATCTTCGCTTGCATGGTACCTAGCACAACGTCTTGCAGCCATAGCTGTGCTTGTGTTTGGGTTCGTCAGGTCAGTACTGAGCACCTGTTTCGGACTCTGTAGGGACCACGCGGGGAAGAACGAACCACTTGTTGAGAGAGCCCCAGACCAGTAGAAGCAAGACAGTGATGTGTGTTCACACCGCTGACCCTAAAAACAGAACTGGAGCCAGAGCCATGGGCTGAGAGAGGGCAGCCCTGGGTGCTGCGTGCTAGGTGCTGGGTGCTGGGTGCTGAGTGCTGAGTGGGAAGGAGACAGGTGGACTGTACCCAGCAGAGAGAGGATTTCAGGGAAAAGGGGAATTCTAGGATGGAAGGGAATTCTCAGACAGCGGTAGAGGAAGGACAGTAGATGCCTCAAAGCACATGTCCTTTGTGTCCACCTGCCCAGCTCACACTCCTCCTGGGTCCAGGGTACCCCAGGTCAGTCTCTCAGCCTCCAAGTCTTAGTCTGGACAAAGCTCTTTCTGACTCCTGCCCTGAGCAGCCTCGGAAGCTCCAGCTTATCCCAGAAGCCCCTTTGCTGTAACACTCACGACCCTGCAATGTTTGCATCTACTTTGTCTTCTGAGAGTGGAGCGTTCTTCGTGCTGGATGCCAAGGATGACCAAGGACAGCCCCTCAAAGCAGGGAAGGGCGCCTCCCAGGTGGGCTGGGGGCTGAATGGCACAGACATGGGAAGGGGAGTCAGGCAGCTGAGTCATAGAGCTAGGCAAAGGGCAACTGTATGTATGAGGGAGCAGTTGTATGAGTGTGTGTGTGTGTGTGTGTGTGTGTGTGTGTGTGTTTCATTCATAATGACAGATAAGGCTGGAAGAAATAGGGCCAGAACTCCAAGGGGGTCTTGGAGTTCAAACTTGGGAGGCTGCACTTTTCCCCAGAAGCAACCGAATCAGCTCGGCTTCCTTACAAATACAGACTTACCATGTCGCCCTCTCTGCTCCCCAGACAAGACCAGTGCCACCTGGCTCAGTATCCCAAGGATTTCCTCTAACTCCTCCTCCTTCCCTCACTCCCTTCTTTCCTGCTTTTCTTCCACCCTTTCTCTAGTTCTCCTTTACTTACTTCCACCGATATTTACGGAAGTTGCGAGGTCCAGACTATTAACTCGCAGATTAACCAGATAAAAGCCTTATCCTCAAAAAGGTCACAGTCTGACGGAGAAAATGCATCAACACAAGCAAATAAGACAGTGTGTTGCATTGTGTGATAGAAGTAGATTTGGTGGGAGCATGGAGGAAAGTGTATAACCTAAGCCACGTAGTAATCCGGAAGACTTCTTGGAGGCGACCACCTCTAAGCTGAGACGAGAGCAGTTGAGAGTTTTCAGCAGGGGGAGAGGAGAAGCTGGGAGAAGGTCTTCCAGGCAGGGCAAAATGAGTGTGTGAAGGTGCAGGAGTGGGGAAGGCAGGGAGTCGGGGTGAGAATGGGAGGTGGAGCTGGGGTGCGGGAGAAGCATCTGACAAGACATGGGGGGGCTGAAGGGCCACAGCCTGAGGGGTCTTGTGCGCCAGCCTCGGGAGCTGCAGGGACCCAGGGCCACCTCGGCGCCTCAAGCAGAGGAAGTGATATAGTTTCTCCTTGACAGAAGCTCGGTCTGGCTGCCGTGTTAGATGGATTCTCTGGACCGCCCCGGGGTATGCGGACGGCAGCGGGCCCACGGGGAGGTTGGCCTGCCCACGACAGGAGGATGGCAGTGGCCAAGTGAAACCAACCGAATGAAACAGACAGGCTGGAGGCAAGGCAGGGAGCAGGCAGAGCTCTGGCACACACTGGGGGTGAAGGGGAGGGCAGAGCCCAGGATCAGCCCTGAGAGGAGGAGAAGACCACCTCTAGGTGACCCACACCCTCCCTTCCCACCGGACAGAAGCTGGCCAGACTCCCGCGCCAGCCCCATGTTGGTCTTCCAAGGGTCAGAACGAACTGGGTTTTTTGTTTTGTTTTGTTTTTCTGGCAAGGCCACATGTCTGATCCTGGCCCATCTTTGGGGACCTGGTTATTAGACCATTTGTATCTATTTGGGACTTCGTGGCCCTCACAGGCCGCATCCCCCACGGGGCTGGATCACAGGCAGGTGGTGATTGCCCACCTGTGTGTGCTGGGCTGCCTTTGGTCATGGGGGTCTCAGGTCTGGCGTCTCCAGCCAGACCTAGCAATGAGGGCAGAGGTCTGACCGGGGACCTTGGAGTTGGAGAGTGAGGGCATCACAGATGCCCTCTGGCACTCATCCCCCACCTGGCTGTGCAATCACGGAAGCCTTCCTTCAGGAGGTGCTGTTGAAGCCAAGACTGAGGAGTGTGGGACACTTCTCAGTCGGGAAAGAAGGAAGACCAATGGTGGGTTCAGGTAAAGGAAATTAGTTTCGTCCCACAAAAGCAGAAAGCAGGTTTGTTGCTTTCCCCACTTGTGAACATTCGCTGGGGGGATGGGAGAAAGCTAAGAGAAAAGAGGTTCCTCTCTCTTCTTAGGGAGTCACCATAGAATTGAGGATCCAGGAGCTCTGAGGTATAGAGACAGTGGTGGCTGGGGCGGTCAAGGAAGGCTTCCTGGGGGAGAGGGGCTGGGAAAAGGAAGGAAGGCCTGCCCTGCATTGTGGAGCAGCAGGGAGCCGGCCCAAGTCTTCCAGAAACCCTGAGCCCCAGAAGATGGCCTTGGTGGCCAGGCTGAGGGGCTGCGTGCACCGAGAGAGCCAAGGTTGGCCTCTCTCCATCCCTCATTGTGTATTTCCAGCTCTGTGGTTTCCTAATTTATTTGGCTTGAAATTTGTGTCAAACTTTTTTTTTCCAGGTATAATTGAAACCAACCCTCCAAATGCCTGTTCATTCCTGGGGGAAATTAAAGGTGATTTCAAGCAGGAAGATCACAGATTTCAGAAGAGGGGCCGGGGGGGTGGGGGGTTGCATTTGGGACTGGACGGTGAGGCTGCCGGAGCCCCGTTTGGGTAGATTAGCTGCAGCTGATTGCACTTTCCGGAGGGAGGGCCCCCCTGGATGAAACGGGGAGACCCCATCCTCCTGTCCTCCTCCACACGGCAGAGGTGGGGAGATCTGCAGCCACAGCGCCTGCCACACGTGGCCCCTCATCCCGGAGAGAGCACGGCGGGGGCCGGGGGCGGGGTCAGGGGTTTAGAGAAAGCACCCCACTCTGATGGGGCTCCCTGAAAGCCCTCCCTGGGAGCCTGTGCCGGGAACACAGAGAAGGAATGGAAACCTCGCCCTAGAGCCGTGGGGAGGATCCCATGAAGTGAGATGGCACCCGTGAGCCCCCGGGGGCTGGGTCAGCAGGGAACCAACAGACACCGATTGAATCTAAGTTGGCATCCCGGCCCTTGAGGGAAACGGCTTCTGGTTGAAAATAGGGACTCAGCCCGGACACCCCTTTTCCTTAGAAAGTGAGGGCTGGCTTCACACGTGCCTCAGAAACCAAGGTATCTTTTCCTCCCTTTGCTGCCTGGGAAAAAATACTTTAAAAGACTGCAATCTCATCTGGGCACTGGGCCCCGTGAGGACCAAGTTCTGCGCCGCTGAGACTTTACTAAGGACCACGGTCAATCGGACGTGGTTACTGTTGTTCCCATTCCACAGATGAGAAAACTAAGATTGAGAAAAGCTGTGTTATCTGTTCCAGGGCACAGGGCCAAGGGGTGGCAGTGTCCAGGCTGGGCCCTTTCACACCCAGTGAGGAGCCCCTTCTTCCCGGCTGGCCTGGGGATGCGGGGACACGCGCTCCTGACCCGCAGATGCGGTCCCTATGTGTGTCTGCGGCACTGGGTGCAGCACCACACGCCGGGAGGCTCTGGACCCAACGCCCAACAACAAAGCTGCTTCAGCTCCCTGTCCAACCTCAGCCTGCCTCTCTGGCCTCACCTCTCCTGCCCCCAAGTCTCGGGCTTCTCTCCCGGTTGCCTACCCTCCCCACTTCCCCAGCAGGCTCTTGTCAGGTGGTCTTGGATGGCATCTGTTCCCCCCCCCCCACCACTCCCCAGCCTGGGACCCTCCTCCACAAGAACTACACAAAATGCAGGGGTGTCCCTCTCAGTCCCCCAGCCCTCAGAACTGGGCGAGATGTTGGTTTCCTGTATCTGAAGAGCCATCTGTGTCTTTAAGGTGGAAGTCTGGAAGCTTCAGGAAAGAAGACTTCAGCTTGTCACAAAAGAAGCTTATCAGGGGTCAGGGGACTGGGACATGAAATTGGCTTCCTCAGGCGGAAGTGAGCTCCCTGCTGCTGGAGGTATGCAAGCAGAAATTGGGCGGTCCCTTGGCAAAGGGGATTTGGGATTCAGCTGGGAGTTTCCAGTGGCTCCCTTCCCCCACCCCTGCCGCCCTCCGGAGGAAATTCTGTCCCAATGGGACAGCACGGGGAATTCTCTTGCTTGCTCCTGGCCTGAAACCCACGTGGGACAACACTCAGGCCTTTCTCCATTTGCCTGGGGTTATTTCGGTAGAAACTCGCACCAGGCTACTCTCCCTCCAAGACCCACAGTCTGCGCTCTGCCCGGCTACAGCCAGCCGAGGACGAACACTCAGCCTGCTAATCTCATCCAGCTGTCCCCCACTGGCTTCTCAATCTTCGTGCCTGTCCTCTACGGGAAAGCTTCATCTGTTGAGCACGTGAATATGAACTTGGACTGAAACTCTCCTAAAGCTTCCTGCTCTCCCCAAAGGCTATGGATGCCTGTGAGAGCGCCTCCAGCTTGGCTCCTGGACCCGAGTCCTAGCATTTCACCTCCGCATTTCCTCCCCACAGGTGACCTTTGCCAAGTCACTTAATCTCACTGAGCTCCCGCTTCCTCATCAGCCCTGGGAAGGCTCCATGACCTCAGGTAGGGCTGCTCAAGCTGTAGGTGCATCAGAATTTTCCAGGGAGTCCTGTTAAAACACTGATTCAGCAAGCCCGGGCTGGGGGCCTAAGAGTGTGCATTTCTATCAAGCTCCTTGTGGTGCCCATGCTGGTGGCCAGAGGGTATCTGGGCTCCAAAGGACAGGGGTATGGCCAAGGGCAGCACAGAGGTTGAGAGCTGAGGTTCTGGACCACGGCACCTACTTCTTGGCCATGTGACCTAGGAAAAACTCACTAAACTTACTATGCCTCAGTTTCCCCACTTGTGAAGTAGAGATAGTTTTATTCACTAACCCCATAAGATTTTTGTCAAGATTAAATGAATTAACACTGTCCCCCAGATAGTCCTGCTGCCTTGTCCTCCTTCCCTCTTCCTATTTCTTTCTCCCAGCCCCAGACATCCAGCACACTCCTGAAATATCCTCACAGCCCAGACTGGAGTTCTGGAAGTACGGCCACTGGGTTCATAGCAGAGCACGGGGCTTGAGCAGAGCCGGGCAGTGGAGAAGGCCCAGGAGAGAAGGTAGCAGCCGGGGTGTCATTCTTCCCCAGGAAGATGGCCTGGGTCATCTGGACCTCCCGTGGAACCAGAAGTCCCGCCGAAGATCCACTATGAGAGCGAGCCCACGGCTGTCGCTCTGGCTGGAGGGATCCTTGCTGGCTTTTCCCCTGCCACAAACCGAAACTTCCAGCCTCCCTGGGGCCCTGGGGCTTCAGCACAGCCCTGGGCTGGGGGTGGGAGCAGAACATGAAGTGTCAGAGATGTTGGCCTCAGGGATGGTCCAGCACCCTGTTGCACAGGCTGAGCGGCTGAGGACGGCATCTGGAACCCAAATCCAGAAGTCCTTACGCCTAAACCCAGCATTTCCCGCTCCTTCCCGTAGACGCATGGATGCTGGGGGACATCGACTTCCTCCGCTCCAGTGGGACCCTCAGTCAACCACTGACTTCCCAGTGGCACCTACCACTCTTCTCTGGTGCCTCTGACGATGCCCAGGACAGAGTCAAACCTCTGATCAGCCCTGGACCACACAGTGTCAGAATCACAGGTCAGCTTGTGTCCACACCACAGCATGACAGAGAACCAAGACAACGGACCCTGTGCACACCCTTCCTGGAACACGTCTGTGCATAGTACAGGCATCCCGGGTGGAAAGGAAAATATGGTGGGCTCCTGACCTCACCTTGTTCCCAACTGGATAGTTACGGTGGAAACAGAAACAGATCATTTGATCCCTCTAGGACAGGGACGAGCAAGCTTTCTCTGTAAAGGAACAGGCAATAAATGTTTCAGCTTTATGGGCCATAAGGTCCCTGAAGGACCTACGCACCTCTGCCACAGTAGTGTGAAAACAGCCATAGATAATACAGGGAAAGGAGTGAGCGTGGCTATGTACCGATAAAATTTTATTTACAAAAACAGGCCTTGGGCCACATTTGGCCCTGGAGCAGTAGTTTGCAGCCCCCTGACCCGGGGCATAGGTTATAGAAGAAGTAATTTGGAGACACCAGGAATGAGGGATTGGTTACCCCTGGGGCGGTGATGAGGTGTGGACAGCCTTCCGGGAAGGAACGACAGGCTGTTCAATAGGCAGAAACTGAAGAAAGAAGAAGGGAGGGGAAGGGATCCCAAGCCCGGGAAATAACCTGAGGAATGGATGGTCAGCATGAAATCACAGGTGTGTTCAGAGCACATGGAACAATCTAGTTCATGGGGTGCCTTGGTGCTGCGCACCCGAGAGGAGAACTCGGGCTGGCAACTCCAGGGCCTCTGATTGGAGAGACCTCGGGGGCCAGGAGAAGGAGTTTGCAGTTTACTCAACAGCAACGGGCAGCCACGGTGGGTGCGCAGGAAGTTGTCTGAGGCGAGGTGTTGACATGATTATGGCTCCGCCTTTGATCGGCTGAACACATTTGGCGACAGTGCCATCCAGCAATCCCCTCTCCGCAGGCAGCATGGCAGAGTGCCTTCCAGATTAGTAGAGCCCTCGTTGCCCCTCTCTAGGTCTCTGTCATGCAGATGTCCCCACCATGTGGCCCAGGCGGGAGGGTAGTGGAGGGAAGAGTCAGGCGTGCCTTGTGAGTGCTCCAGGGGGACACAAATCCCTGTGACCCACACGTCCTTGCACCCCTCCTGTTGAGTCTTTTCTGTGTATGGATGGATTGAGCACCTACTGTTTGCTAACTGAGCACCACCAGGAGAAAGCCTTACACCGGGCTCTTGACACGCCAACAGTCCCATCAGACATTATTGTTCTATGCCTTTTTAGACAAGGATGCTGATAGAGGAGACATTCTGACTTAGTAGGTGCCTGCTGGGCTCAAACTTCTCTGTCCTAGACACGGAGGTCTGGTGTTGTGGGAAAAGGCCCTGTTTTTCCAACCTACATGCTTATCCTGGTTCCTCACTCACTCTTCGGGTTGGAGAAGACCTGAACTCTGGGGCTGAGCTTCCCCACCTGTAAACTGGGACTACTGGGCCCACCTCGCAGGATCTCCCTGAGAACCGGAGGTTGGGTGCCGATGCCTGGCATGGCAACTGGCATGTAGTGGGTGCTCAGTAAACGGACCCTGGAGGAAGAAATGCAGGGCGACCTCAGATCGCAGATTCCGCGGTAGCAACTATGCAAACTTCTCGCACTTCCTTCCCGGAAGCCTCTGCTCGGGGGAGATCTTTGGCTGACCCCGGGACCAGGGCAGAAGGCCTCACTTCCATGTGGTTACAATTGGCCCTTTGAGGGGCCAACACCCGGGGGGATGGAGCCGGCCTCCCCCCACCTCCACATCAAGTGGTCCGATTAGAGCCAGCCACCGGAGTGAGGCATCCGGGGGCAGAGGCCGGGCAGTGATGGATAACCCCATCCAGGGACGAGCACACAGGGCTATTTTGGGGCCTCCTGCCTGGGAGGCGGCCTCCTCGGGGCATGGGGGCCGCTGACCCGGAAACAAATTAAAGGCACATCTGTTGGGAGGCCATTTCCAGCAGTGGCTCCAAGGAGCCGCCTGCATTCCGGGAACAAGGGCGCTGTGTGTTTGGTGAGCCAGGCGCGTACCGTCCATGCCGAGAAGCGGGGGCCGGAGCCTCTGGCCAGGAAAGAGCAGCCGTGGGGGATGTGAGGCCTGAACAGAAAGGAAGGGCCATTTCTGGGCCAAGTAAGTCTTGCTCCTCTAAAGAGGGAGTTGCTTCATTCTTGAGTGACTAAGGACACAAGATATCAGGATATTGGGTGTGGAGGGTATCCTAATACTCCCAACAAGTGCCACATCAGCACTTTCTGCTTGAAGGAGCCTGAGGAAGAGCTCTCCCCTTCAGCCCTCAACTGACAGTCGAAGCCCTTCTTAGGATCACGTGTGGACCACCTTGGCTCAGGGCCAGGAATTCATTGCCCTCCAAACTGGGCTACAGAGCACTTCAACAAGCTTGCTTGTTAATAATAAGATAATATTTTTTCTCTGGGACTCCCATCCATGGCCTCAGTGTGCCTCTGAGGTATGTGCTTAGTAAGTGTTCTATGGATGGAGAGATGAAGGAGATTGGATGGATGAAGGATGGATGGATGGATGGATGGATGGATGGAGGGGTGGATGAAGAAGGTTATATAGAGAAAGCATGGGTAGATGGATGGATGGATAATAGAGACTAGATTGAATGAACAGCCTGTGCTAGACACAAAGAATAAAAAAGAGACGATAAAAAGGGGCCTAAACACAAGCCTCAGCATTCTGTCCACATGAAAAGAAATCTAACATGAGTTTCTCTATGCCAAATCATCCCGGTGCATTCTTCAAGGCTCAGTACAAACACTTGCTCTGTGAAAGCTTCCGTAACGGACCTGTTTCCTCCCTCTTCCTGAGGGAAACCAAATGACAGACGTAGTCAGAGAGAGAAGAGATATAAGTTCTGGGACCTTGGGTCCAATCACTGCATTTGGGAGAAACAGGGCAACCAGCAAGAATTTCTCCAAAAAGGAATTCAGGGAAAATGTTTTCCTGTTTTGTTGTCTGCCTACGGAATTTGAAAACCTAGCGGAGTGTGAAGGTCTCCATTGACTATGTTCATCGATCCATTCATTGAACAAATACATTCTACGAGCACTCTGGGCCAGGCTTTGTGTGAGGAGCTGGAAAATCAGCATAAATCACCAGACTCCTGGCTTCAAGGACCCACAGTCCGCTGGTGGGGGCAAGGCAGTGTGATGGTGGCCACACTCCACACTGCCCCGAAACCACGTTATTTGAATGCGAATCCTGGCTCTCCCGCCACCTAGCTGTGTGGTCTTCCACAGCGGTACAGCCAGAAATGCAGAGATTTCCTGGGGCTGCCCATTCTTCAGCAGACTAACGTGGCGCAGACTCAGGGAAAATGACCTTACGACGGAGGTGGCATCTCAGACGGACCGCACTGACTCAGCCTTCAGCCGTTCCTCTCATGTATGGGCACCATGTCAGGCCTGCGTGTACCTGAACTCATCATCCCCTAGGAGACAGGTGTGGTGCTATGCTCACTTCACACACGAAACAGACTCAGCAAGGCCAAGTAACTTGCCCGAAGTCACACAGCAGGGCCGTGGCAGAGCCAGGCTGCACGTCCAGGGAGTCTGGCTTTCGGCTTTGCCACGCTGCTACCGGGGATCTGAAATAGGTTACGTCTCACTTCTGTGCTCGGCTCTGCTCCATGGGGATCAGCACAGTCTCTGCCTCCGGGGAGGACATCGTGAGTGAGCGCATGCCGTGAGCTCAGAACTGCACCAGGCTCGTGGGAAGGGTGGGGAGAGCCGGCCAGGGCTTTCGGCTGAGGCTCCAAAGCCCTACTCTGACCATGCTGCTCGGTGGCCTCAGAGCACTGTGGCCTCCCGCAGCGTCCCCTCCGAGGAACCAGTTCTGTGCTTGGACTGATGAGCCTTCCACTTCGGTGGTGGTGGCCGGGGAGGGGGGCGGTGTCTGTGCTTTGAGGGAGGCATGTGGTTTGAGTTTGAAACTTTACTTCCTCAACGTCTAATGAGCCTCTGAAAGTGATTAAGCAGAAGACAGAAAGGTTAAGCCAACGCCTTTTTATCGGAAGAAGTAATATCGAGGCTAATGTCCCCAAATCCATTTCCCACAGCTCCTACCATCTCTCCCAAGAAGGGGCTATTTCCTGGTGCGGTGGAAATTCGAGCCCAAGCCCCCACATATCCAGGCCAGATGAGGGGCCGGCTGACAGCCCCCGGACCACCACGACAGTGGGCTCCTTCTTTTCCATTTCCTGGGAGCCGAGAGCCCTGGGTCAGGCACTGAACAGGCCCCTTCTCCCCCCACTGTCCTCAGGGACCAAGGCTCCCCCCTGCCCCTGTTCTGCTCAGACTCACCTCTGCTCTTCCTCTTGGCTGGGGGGACACTTGTCCACATGGACTTCAGACTTCAACATTTATCCCTTAGAGGGGCCCCTCTCCCGCTTTTGATACAGAGATCCCCCATTTCTGGAATCCCAAAGTGAAAGTTTCCTAGCACCAGGCCGGGATTGCTGAGGGAAGCTTCTGCTCAGGCACCAGAAAGTGGTTTCCCACCCTGCTCAGACAGGAGCCCCAGGGTGGGTGGACGAGGCAGACAGCCGCCTCCGCTGCCCCCGGGGCGTGTGACGGGTGATTTGCCGATCACAGGGCAGCAGAACTGTCCCTGCAAGCAGGGGAACAGCACCTCCATGCCTGGCGGGGACAGAAAGGGTCAGCCACCTCCACTTTTCCCCTGGACCCCGCCACTTCCCCAATCTAGGGATGCTATTTGAGGTCTCCCTCCAAAATGCTTCCTTCTTCCGAAGCTTCTCTGTAACTCCACAGTCTCTGCCCCCCTTGGCCTACGTTCCCACAGTGGTGCCCTTGGCCCTTCGTGAGTCTGTCTTCCTGGGAGGCTGAGAAAGCACTCCCCAAATTTCCTGAGAGGCAGGACTCCAAGAGCTCGCCTTTCCTCACTTGTTCTTTGAATCTTAGCGTCCTAGACCTGACCGGAGCCTTCCAGATCAGAGAACCATCCCTTCAATGTGCAGATAAAGCCCAGAGAGGTCAGGGGACCTGCCCGAGGTCACACAATGAGTCAGTTCCAGTAAGCCCAGAGAGCCTGAGTGCTGGTGACTGTGCTCTCGACCTGAGTTGGCAAAAAAGGCCACAGATAGGTTGGAACTTGAAGTGGGGAGTGCTTACGAGCGACACGTGCCTTGTGTATTGTGTGTTGGGTGTGTCGTGGATGTTGTGTCTGTCGTAGCTCAGTTTGGTGCCTATGTGGGTCCGTGGGGTGTAGGGACACTCACTCGCTACTGAGAAGGTCAAGAGCGGATGGGGGATTTCATGTGGACCCACCAAGTTGTTGAGACCATCAGGCAGTTAACTTTTCTGAGCAGAACATGCTTTCTTAGGGGGGCTCCAGACCCCCTTCTTTGTGATCGGAACACACCCATGGGTGGGTGTACACGATACAGCGGAAACGCAAGGTAGGGAGGACATGGTTAAGTCCCTGACAGGGAGGCCGCTGGTCGAGACGCTGTTCCTGCAGCACGTGGTCTGAGCGGAGTCTTGAAGGATTAGAATAGACAAGGTTCTCAGAGGAATAGAATCATGTGAGATATAGATGCAGAGAGAGAGAGAAATTTATTATAGGAATTAACTCATGCCGTTATGGAGGCCAGAAAGTCCCACGATCGGGAGAACGGAAAGGTTGCTGATGTGATTCCCTCTGGGTTGGAAGGTCTGAGAACCAGAACCAGGAACACCAGCATCTGAGGGCAGGAAAAGATGGATGTTCCGGGTCAAACAGAGCACATGCTGTTGAGGGTGGGGCCTGGAAGGCAAGTTTCCCTGCAGCTGAAGCTCAAAAGGAACTTACTGTCGTAGGTCCAGCACCCAGGCCGCCCTCAGATGTCCCGGAACACAGCTGTCCCAAGTCCTTCATGAACTCACATGCGCCCAACGCCGGGCACAGGGAACTCACTACTCTTTAGAACAAACGTTCCCAGCTTTTAAGCTCAAATGTATTTCTGAATACTGCATTGGGAATCTTGGGACAACGCCTGTCCATTTTGGGGTGGGAAATAGGACCACCATCATCTTCAGAGCGGAGGGCTTCTTTTTGAGCATGGAACACGAAGTTAGCCCTTGTGATTGTCTAGAGGTGGTGAGAGCTAGTCACGGATGACGAGTGGGGAAACTGGGGGTCTGGCCCCACCCCTTCCTTACTGGCCTGGTGCCTGTGACTTCATCTCCTCAGGCTTCAATCTGCTTATCTGAAAAAAATGAGGTTCCTCTATGCCCATTTTATACGACCGTGGGGAAGAGCAAATCGACTCTGTAGTCCACTGTGAAAAGTAGGCGGTACTCGTTCAGTGCAAGGAATTATCGCTAATAATGGTGATGATTATCACTAGTTTGGGTGGTAATGAGAGTAATCATAATTCATCTATCGAAACTTTCTCTCTAAAGCCTAGGAGTAACTTAGAGCACAAAGCCAAGGTAAACAAACATTCAGCCTGCTGTAGGGGTGGGGGGACACGATGGGGAGATTTTTCTCTCAAGCTGCCTTCCTCAAGGGAAAAACCACCCTTCCTTGGAGGAGGGAGTTCCCCATCCACTGGTGGCATCCAAGCTGCCCTGGGTGGCCCCGTGTCTCCGAAAACGTAGAGGGCATTCCTGTCCCAGGGAGAGGCTGTTTACTGGGTGGAGTAGGAACCTGGGATCTCTCAGAATACTTGCCCCAGAGGCTGACTCAGACCGTAAGCCCCCCGCTCCCGTTCCTACTCGCCACGCTCCTCGCCCCGAGCAGCCCTTAGCAGCAGTGGATGAGCTGTCCTAAGATCCATAAAATCCCGTTCCCGGTCCTGTGGGGTTCCCTGCCCCCACAGCTCGGCCCCCCTCTCCGGCAGGGTGTGAAGACAAGGGGTCCCGAGCTCTGCTTGCATTCCTGGCTGAGCTTGAGAAAGCCGCCCCTTGCCCAGCCAGCTGGAGCGTCGGGGTGGTCAGCGCACCCCCCCCTCCGCCGCCCCAGACCAGGAGATGGGAAAGAGGACTGGGCGACCTCCCGCGGCCGTTATCTGCCCCCATCTGTAAACAGCGCCCGGCCCTCCCCGGGCTGCCTCTGCCTCACACTCAGGGTGACAGGGTGTTTGGACATTCGGAGACCCTCACCCAGCCGCCTTTGTTCTCCAGGCTTAATGAAGGGACTGCTAAAACCTCACTGGCCAGATAAGATGACAGGGCAGTCTTTTAGGGTTATGGATGGTACACAGAGGTGACAGGACGAATTCCTGTGGGCAGAGGGGTCCCAGGGCACTGCCTTTTGTCCAGAGGGGAGCCCATCTGAGCTGGTACGAGTTTGGTCCTTCGGCCTCCAAACAAACACTTGCAGAAAGCTCGGAGGGGGATCCAGGAGACAGGCGCTTGAGGGGAGCAAAGAGCCTTGTGCCCCTGGGCAGAGCCCAACCCCCCCGGGAACGGCTGTGTCCACCTCCAGCCCCCTCCAGACTGGCTCCCCACCGACCCCTCCCTATTCCCGAGAAGAACCCCATCGCCTTCCCTGCACAGGAGCTTGCAAAGTGTTCCTACTTATTTTTATTTGCTCGTCACAAATCCTTGGGAGTTAGAAGGTGCAGGAGGGCCTCTGGGTGATGTTATCTGGTTTGAACTTGGGCTCGATCCCTCGCCTTCCCAAAGATGGAGAGTCTCACGTGGCTGTGGCGGCACCGCCATGAATTAGCATATTGGGAAATGCTTGTAAGCCGCTGCCTCCTGTGTGAGCTCTCATTTATTTCTCTGTGGGAGGGCCGCTCAGGAGGGACCGTGTTCCCTGCTGCCTCCAGCCCCAGCGAGTGCGTGGAGTATGAGACGGGCCATCCTGCATGTTTGTTAGCAGGACACGCAGTTGGGGGGGCGGACTCCAGGGCTCTTGGGCTCTGCCAGGGAGGTAAGGGGGAGCTGGTTCGGTGCCCACACATAGGTTCAAGGGTCTCTTGCTCTGGCTTTGAGGGGTCTGCCCCCCACACTCTCTGGGGGGCATCGCTGGCTGTGGATGGAAGGCCTGTTCCCACTCAGCCTCCGGGTGCTGGGCCCACCCTCGGCTCCCACGTGCCAGGCAGGCCAGGCCCCACCGGGTGGGTTCAAACTGGCACCAGCTCAAAACACAGCCTCCTCCCTGCCCCACCCCCGATACACTCACACACACACACTCACACACACACACGCACGTTCCAGAGTGCTCTGCTGCGGCTGGTCTAGAGAACAGGGACAGCTTCCTGGACCGGCACAGTCCTGACACCACACTGGCGTCTCCTCACTTAGGAGGTCTCCAGAGCAGCCTCAAAAGACCAAAGGGGAAGGAGGGCCCATCACAACATCAGTGCTGGAGGTGATGGTCCACTTACGGACAGATGGTGCCATTTCTATTTTATTTTCTTCAACACTGAGTGATCTCTTTCTGGCACTTTCCATTTGGACAGAATCCCATTCTCTTGCAGTAAAGTAAATGGACAGTCGGTCATTGCAAAGCAAACGACTGTGTGTGGGAACTGCTTCCCGCCCCCTTTTGAGACCCCTCGAATGGCCTGCCTTTGGGCCTCGGCCAGCACCGGGGCTGGAAGCCCCACCAAGGAGCTCAGCTGCCTTGCCGAACCCGCCCACCCCCGGGGGACCCAGGAGGGGCTGGTCGGGGGACCGTCAGCCTGGCCGCCCAACCCCAGGCCCACGGGCGGAGGCCAACAAAGGCCTCTGGGGCAGAGTCTGCGGGTAGGGTCAGCCTGATGCATTATGTAACAAAATAGACTGTGACAGAGAACAATAAACACTGCGCCTGGCAGAGCGGCGCGCTTTCTGGCCACCGCCCTGTTGGCGGAGAAATGCTTCTTCACCCACTTTCTTCCTCCCACTGACGCAGCTGCAGGAGGTAACACTCCTACTCAGGGAAAGTCCCCTCCTGACCTCCATCCACTTGGCTCTATTTAGGAAGAGCCTCTGCCTTGGTGTCCTGGTGCTCCGCACGGCCGCCCCAAATCCACAGGCACACTGAGACCACAGCCACCCTTTCTCCACCACCCTCAATGGCTCCATGTTGCCCCAGGATGAACAACAATGGTCTTGGTTGGGAACCCAAGGCTTTGCCCAGTTCCCGAGTCACTTTCTTCCCCTCTGCAGGCAATGCGATGCCCACCCTCCCGGATTCTTCCTCATCCACAGATCTTTCTCATCTTTCAATTTCCACAAAAACTCCCCACGGCACTCACCCCCCTGTACACTTATTTCTTCCTCCAAAGCATACTCCTTATGCGTTCACTTTGTAGTTGGCTTTGATATGTTTGTCTTCCCATGTCATTGTTGGCGGCTTGAGCAAAAGGAGTGTGACTTATTCATCTCCGTGCACCCCTCCCTGCTCTGGAGGAGTTCAGATCAAGACAGGGGAGAGGGTGGAAAACAGACATTTAA
Organism: Mellivora capensis; assembly: GCA_004024625.1. Lineage (NCBI taxonomy): Eukaryota > Metazoa > Chordata > Mammalia > Carnivora > Mustelidae > Mellivora > Mellivora capensis. Next base: position 54,654 of record PISX010000293.1, read on the forward strand.
ACAGATGCACGCAGCCAAGTTTTCAAGGTGCCATGGCAGAAGAGTGAGCGCATAGTGTATTTGTGCAAACGCCAAGGTCATGGCAGCTGTTGGGCAAAAGCAAAGAGGGGGACACGTGCATGTAAGGGACCACAGTGGTTAGTTGAGTATGGCTGGGATGTTCCTAGCGGTGAAGACCAGCTTTGTGGGCCATGCTCACGATCGGTCATTGTCCTGTAGGTGAAGAGATTCCTGAAAGACTTTTTTCATTATAAATCATAATAAACTACCTTCATATCAATAAATACCACAAACCCTCACTTATCGGAGTTTAACTTTCCATTCACCTAAGAGAGCCAAAAGAGCACCAGTCGAAAGAATAATGAGCAACAAAGGAAAAAGAAAAACCTGGGGAACTCGGGGCATACTCTAATTGGCCACTTTGCTGACCAGAAGATGCACCGCCAGCAGACGTCAAGCCCTTGGCTCTAAAGGAAACAAATCAACAGGACAAGGGGCAGGAGAGAGGAGAGACGGAGAGGTGACAGAGGGCAGAAGGTGGGGGAAGGGCTGGGTGAGATTGATCAATAACTTCAAACAAAAGGAAATCAAGTTGACAGACTGATAACAGGCAAGGTGTATTTCTTATCCTTTGCTTCATTCCCAAAGACACTTGTCAAGGTAGGGAGAAAAAAAATCTAAATAGCAGATACTAAGAGAAAGAGTTAATGAAGTTGAGGTATCCCAACCTGGTATGAAATAGGTACAGCAATACCAGAGCTGTTGACAAGCGGGGGGAAGCTGACATGTCACTGGTAACTCATTCTGCTTTCCACCCACCCAAACACAGGACAGAGAAGAATGACTTAGATGGGAGAATCAATGACTTCAAGTCAGTTAAGTGTCTGACTCTTGGCTTCGGCTCAGGTCATGATTTCAAGGTCGTGGGATCGAACCCCACGTCAGCTCCACGCTCAACAGCGAATCTGCTTGAGATTCTTTTTCCCTCTCCCTCTGCCCCTCCCCTCACTCTCTTTATCTCTGTCTCTGTCTCTTTCTCTCTGAAATAAACAAATAAAATCATTAAAAGAGAGAGAGAAAGAGAGAATCAGTAGGTAGGCAGAAAACTCTGTATATTTCAGGTCACTTCCCAAATCGCAGACTAGACCAGTCTTTGGAAAATGTCTCCTTCCCCTAACCAAAAAGGCACCATCATTTGGTAACACACTGATTTACTTGCCAATTATTTCAAAAATGTCTAGCCATCCTGCCTGAAGGAAAATGCTATGTCCATGTCCCAAGTCTTCCGACCCATACACGCAAGTGCCTGGAATAGAGCCAGACAAACAGTGGACGGTAAGGATAGGCTGGTAATAAAACGTGGTACATACATACAATTGGATACTCTTCAGCCCTATAAAGGACCGAAATTCTGACACAGATTAACATGGGTAAACTATGATTTATATATTGGTAATCCCTACAAGAGTCAAAGTCATAGAGACAGAAAGTTAGTGTTGCTGTTACTGTGGACGGGGAATAGGGAGTAACATCCTGTTGCTGGGGAGGGAGTTTCAGTCCAGGGCAATGAACTAGGTCTGCAGTGGATCATGGTGATGGTCAGACAACCATGCAAATGTTGTACTTCATGCTGCTGCATTGTATGCTTAGAAATAGTTGAGGGACGCCTGGGTGGCTCACTCGGTTAAGCCACTGCCTTCCGGTCATGTCATGATCCCGGGGTCCTGGGATCGAGTCCCACATCGGGCTCCTTGTCCAGCAGGGAGCCTGCCTCTCTCTCTGCCTCTGCTGCTTGTGCTCTCTCTCTGTCTCTCTGGCAAATAAATAAAATCTTAAAAAAAAAAAAAAAGAAAAAGAAAGAAAGAAAGAAAGAGTTGAAATGGAGGCACCTGGGTGGCTTAGTCTGTTGGGCGTCTGCCCTCCGCACAGATCGTGGTCCCAGAGTCCCGGGATCGAGTCCCACATCGGGCTCCGCACTTAGCAGGGAGTCTGCTTCTTCCTCTGCCCCTCCTGAATCTTGTGCTTTCTCTCTCTCAAGTAAATAAATAAAATCTTTTTAAAAATCATTGAAACGGTACGTTTTATGTTATATAAATTTTACCACGGGGGAAAGAAGTCCTAGGAGATCAACAGGGTTCGGGGAGAGGAACTAGCCAACACACAGCTTTCTCCTACCGTTCGGCCCACCCCAACCCGGTTTTCTGGCTGGAGAGTTGACCCAAGGGTAACTGGGCTGTCCCCTTCCCTGCACCATTTACGTGGGTCAGAAATTAAATAGCCACCAGCAGGTAGGGCAGCACCATGGGCTGACGGGAGCACCTGGGCCCCCCAGTGTCCCAGGGGAGAGGGCAGGGTGCCTCAGGCCGGCCAAAAGAATGGGACAAATGACATGGTTTGCAATGTCAGCACACGCCGAGGGAGTGTGGACGTGCTCCCCTCTGAAGCTGCACGGGGAAGCCGCCCCATCTCCTCAGTGGGACAGACTGTCGTGTGAGCCTCGGGGGTCCCAGCTTCTAGCGTTCGTGCCAGGCTTTCACTTCCTCGGGGTGTGGGCTGTGCGTGTGGAAGGAACACGGTGCACACATAGAAATCCCCGGGGCTCCCACCACACGTGTGTCGCTGCCTGAGCAGAACCGGCCACGCAGTGACCTCCTTCTCTCCCCCGCACAGGAGGGACTCACACCCTCTGTGAACAGGGGATCCTTCTTTGTCACTGCCCGACATTCTGTCATCCCTCTCATTTCTTGCTGGTAGCATGGCCTGTCCCCCTCCACCATGTCTGCCGTTGGGCCCTGCCCCGCCATGGCTTGTCTGGCGGGGACAGTCACTCTGTGACTCAGAGTCCCAGAGCCTTCTTCATCCCTTCCCTCCTGGAACCCCCACAGCGGTCCCTGAGGTTGGCGGTGTGGGGTCATTTTTTCCTTTGACGACTGAGGACCCTCAGGCTGGGGAGGACTTGCCCCAACACGAAGCACGAGCCAGTCAGGCCCTCTCTCCAGACCTCCCCAGTACCCCTCCCAGGTTTGTATGCAGCTGCCTCAGTTTCCCCTCTGGACCCTAGCTTGATTAGCCAATCCATTCAGACTCTTAGGCCCGTGAGAGGCAGAGCATATCCCCTCAGCCCCCAAAGGCTTCCTTCAGAGAAGTGTCGTCCCCTTGGAAGCTCTCAGGCCTCCTGCCCATGGGCTGCTTCTCTTTACGTTGCCGATCCATGTGCCCTCTCCTCACACTCAGGCCGTGCGCCCGAGGCCCTGGACTCGGCCGCCGGGGGAGGGCCACCGAAGCCAGCGTACGATGCCATGTGACCAGCGCTTGCCTGTGGAAGCCCACAGGAGCCGCGGGGGTGCTGGAGCCCAGCCAGCCTCGCTCCCAACCTCTCCCTTCGTGGGGGGATCCAAGGCCGCCAGAGGGACTGGGTCTTCCTGGCCTGCCGGTTAGGAGCCAGCCCTGACTCACTCCTGTCAGTGGCTCACCTGAGTGGGACCAACAGGCCGGGGAGGGGTTGCGGGGAGAGGTCATGAGACAAAAATGCCTTCGCAGGGACTGGTAAGGGGAAGGGTGTGCAGTCCTGACCCTGAGGACAGTCTGTTGGGCCAGTGGGAGATCCGGGTCCCAGCCCCAATGCCATCACTGTTGTGCGAGGTGACTCAGAGACACGGCTGTACTTCGTGACCTTCGAGCTCGGGGCCATCCTGTCCCTCCTACTGAAGAAAGTAAGGCACAAGGAGCTCTTCAGGGACAGAAGAAGTGCTCGCCACTCAGACCTGAGGGATGACCGTCACAACCATGTTCTCTGTCCAGCCCAGGTGTCCTTCCTTACCTGAACTGCCACCATTTTGAGGTACGGAAGGGACCCGGAAGGAGCTCACTCTACTGGAGCTACTAGAGGGGGCCCATCGTGAGCAGGGCCCCCACAGGACGTTCCTGAATGGGGAGGAGGGTGCTGGGGGCTGTGGGAGCCCAGAGACTGGGCACCTAGCCCTGCCCCAGGCTTCAGTGGGGCCTGTCAGGGCCCAAAGGTAGACAAGGTGGGGCAGAGAGCGTCTTGGGGCAAAAACCAGGCCCAAGGACCAGGCAGGATTTGTCCCTGTGAGGGAAGTTGGGGAAAGTTTCCAGTTCCTCCTCAGGAATACTTTGCTCAGTTGGTCCTGGAGGAATCACATCCTCCCTAGCTGTGCCCTGATTTCTCTCCTTTACCTCTGGAAGGGCAAAAGCCAGCACGATGGCCCGGGGTGTTCTGGAAGGAGTGACGCTTGGCCTGCTCGGCATTTCTGCACAGCAAAGATCTTGCTGCTCTGAGTATTTAGCTCTGAGGCCGTGTCCTCCCTTGCGAGGTCAGGTGCCCAGAAGGGACATGAGGGTTACAGGCATGGATGGACCCAGGCACGTCGAGGAAAACCACATTCAGAATCACATTTCCAAAGCCCAAGGGGAATTGGACCAGAGGAATCGGTGTAGGGATCTGAGAGAAGAAAATAGAAGGGCCCAGAGGTGAGCAGGAGGCAGGGCAGCCGGCAGGGACATCCTCGCAGAAAACTCTGTGACCAAACCAAACCACCCCGTTGGTGGCTCCCGCCAGAGGGCAGCTACGGCCAGCGAGGAGGGACCTCAGGCAGGGGCCAGGCTGAGCACAGAGAGGCCAGAGTGGGGCTGGCGCTGAGGCAGAGGCACGTGCACCTCCTGCCTTCAGTTGTCTTGTGTGCAAGACAAGGGGTTGAATTCCACAGTCTCACAAGACTTGTCCGGCCTGGTTTCCTCGGTTCTGTGATTGCAGAATTCTGAAAGGCCTGGAGTGGACAGCTCAGCCGGTCCCTGAGTGCGGCCCCAGCTCACCGCTTCCTGCCTGTCTCACGTCACAGGCGCTCTTTAAACCCCTGAACCTCCGTCTCCTGGGCTGCAAAGTGGGATCGTCACAGTAGCCTCCCTAGCAGGAGTGGCGTGAGGATTTGGTGGGAGAGTGCCACCGGCACACTCACTACCTGACCCACAGGAGGGCCTGGAGAGAGGGCAGCTCCCCCTCTTTGTCACGCTTCTCTGTTTCTCCTAGCTCGGTCATTCCCCCAGGAGGGCGAGCTCTGTTAATGGGAATCGGGGGCTGGGGGGGGAGTGGGGAGGGGTGCGGACGGGGGCGGGGCAACTCAACTTCTCCAAGTCCTCCAGCTGCCCTCAGAGGGAAGGTGGTGGGAGGGCCAGGCTCCAGGCTGATGGGGACGGACCGGGACACGGCCGGCCACCGCGGAGCAAACGCTTTGCTGAGTCCCGCAGCCAGGGTTCCAGGCCGTGGGTGCTGTGCCCGCCACTGAGTCCCGACGGCGGCCTGCTGAAGAAGATCCTGCTGTCCCCAGTAAACTTGCAGACCGCGAGTCTCAAGGAGTGACCTGAACCTTTCCTGCTGCCTGGGGCCCCTTGAATGCCAAAGAGCGAAATGGACGAGAGAGACCGTTTCCGGACAATATCCTATTAACACTCATTACCCATAAAACGGGTAGGTTTCAAATAGCCAGATAATTGAGGCCATTGGGTGGAAGGGGGCTGAAATTACCTGATTAATTGCCTCACTTCTGGGCCTCACGTGTTTAGACACGGCCTAGGAGAAGCTGTTGGCGCTTTGAAGTCTCGCTACACTTTCCCTGTCCCTCTGTTTCCAGTCTCGGCATCCCAGCCTTGCTTCCTGCTTTGTCCATGACCTTGCACACCTCATCAGTCAGCCCGGGGCAGACATAAACTTTTATTTTTCATTCTCATTTTAAAAAGCAATCCCATCTGGCCCTTTCCCGGCTTTTCTCTACACCCGAAGACCACAGGTTCATTCACGTATTTGTTCATTCAGGAAAGAATGGATTGAATGTCTCCTACCCGCCAAGTTCTGATCTAGGCTCCAGGGGCTACAGCAGCAAAAAATAAAGTTAAAAAGAGAGAGAGAGAAAACAAAAGCAAAACCAGAAATAGAATGGGGCCACCCAGTTTAAACCCAGGCCCATCTCCGGAGGGTGTGGGCAAGTGACTGAACCCCTTCCAGCCTCCGTTTTCTTCCTTGTAAAACCAGGGCGATGACAGTACCTGCCCCTGGGGGTTATTGAGAGAATAAAAGGGCACATTATCTAAAATTAAAAACAAAATGAAATTCCCTGCTCATATGGAGCTTACACTCTAGAGGAGGGGGGGGCGACAAATAAACAGGCGTGCGTACGCTGTTCCAGATGGTGATAAAAGCTCTGGACCCAGAGGAAGGCAAGGTGAGAGGGGCGCTGTGTCACATCTGGCCGTCAGAGGAGGCCCGAGCTCAGGGGCGCTGCAGCCTGCGTGGGCTCCCGAGGTGGGGGGCTCAGGGGATGGGAGGGGCGCATAGGTTAGCGCTGCAAGTCCCACTCCCAGAGAACCCCTCAGTGTGGGGGAAATCAAGCACTGGGCACTCCAGAACAGGAAACGCGGAGCCCTGAGTGGGGAGCACAGGAGGCGGGCACGGATGCAGCCAGAAGAGCAGCAAGGAAGTGCGGCCTGATGGGCAGAGCCTGGACAGTGTCAGCCTCATGGGCTTTGCCCCTCCCAGGCCTTACCCTTCCCTAAACCCCCAAGAGCCAACCCTGAAATGTATCAGCTGTCAGGGTGTGTTTTCAATGAGAAAAGAATGGAGAGGCTTTTTTTTTTTTTTTTTTTTAAAGCAAACCCCTAGAATAACAGCTGCTGTCTTAGGTGGTGCGTCGGCATAACCCCAGGAGGCAGGCACGGTCCCCATCCTTGTTTTACAGGGAAGGAAACTGAGGCTGGGGGGTGTTCAGTCGCTTGCCCGCTCTCCTGGCCCCAAGCCTGGTTTGGACCTTCCTGGGACCCCGCCGTGCTCCGGGGTGTTGGGCAGGGAATGTCTCTGTCACTCTGATGTACAACGTGGTAGTCTGTTTGGATCGGGACATTCTAACTGAGGCCTTCTGAGGCCCATTCCTGGCTTGCTGGTTCCATGGAGTAACTAGTAATGCCCATAGGGGAAAACAGATCTTCTCTCCCCAAGCCCCAGGCTGGCCTCCTTCCAGGGGTTCCAGAAACAGAGGTAGAAGGCTAGGGCTGCAGCTGAGGGAAGGGGCATCTCCAGGAAGGGACAAGTGTCCCCTCCCCACCCTCCCCTTCCCAAGACTGCCACTCTCCATAGCCGGGGGCCAAGGGGTTTGCTGCATGGGGGCAAACCGCTGAGGGAACTTGTCTGGGCTGCTTTTCCCCTCACCCCACCCACCCATGTCCCTGCTGCTCCTTTCCCAAGGGGGAAGAGAATTATTTGTTTTTCCTGTTCCCCTGATTTATGGGCCACTTTGTTCTTTATCTATTTGCACAAACTCAGTAAAGTGACCCTCTCCTTCCCAGAGGCCAGAGATTCTGTCAACACCTCGGGGTCACAGGTCAGTCGACCTGTCCAGGGTGGAAGGGGTTGCAGGAGGTCACCTGGGGATGGAGGGTAGATACCGATTTTGCTCAGCCGGAGTGGCTCCATGGTGGGGCTCCAGAGCGGGAGAGGGAGGAGTGATCTCGTACAGAGCTCCTATGAGGCACCGGGTCCTGAGTCCTTCTGGATCCTTCTGGGTCCTTCTACCCACAGTCCTGGCAGGCAGACGATCCGTGTCTCCATGTCACAGACAGAACCGAGGTCTGGAGATGCAGGGATGGGTCATCGAACATGACACCTAGCGGGACTTGCATCAAGGTCTCCTGACTGCCAGCCTCATCATCTTCCCATCACACTTGTCCAGCGGGACACAAGGACCAGGAGGGCTCCACTGACCGGGACAGATTTATACCTCTTCTAGCTGGGGGCTCGGGTCAGAAAAGGCAGCCCAGCTCACCGTCTTCGTCCTCCTCTCTGTGAGGGACCCCAGTCTTGTCCTCCCCCAATGCCTCTCTGTGAGTCCCGGGACTTCTCCACTCCACGGTTGCTGTGTTGTGTCCACGCAGACCCCACAGGGGGACAAAGTTAAGCCACGCCGTGGGCAGACGTCACCACAGACATTTGCAGGCATGTCAGAACCCCTGTCGAGCCTCCAGCCTCGAGCCCCAGCGAGGTTCCTGAGGCCTCAGTGAGGAGCCCCATCTGGAGGGCTCTGACAATGGCAGGTGCCCCCCCAGCCTTGTGACTTGGAAGAGCCTTCATCCTCCGCAGTGGCCTCTGCGGTCAACAGCGTGGACCTCACAGGGATGCGGGTGCGGGCCCCAGGGAGCGACACACGGGAGTGCTCTGTGAACTGTGAGCGATTTCCTTCCCTTCCTTTCGCAGAAGCTGGGACAGAGGCTCAGAGAAAAAAATTGGAGCTTAGACAGGGCAGCCAAATGGACCCAAAGTGGTATTGCCTGAGATGTGGCTTCACCAAACTGCCCCGAGACCACAGCTCTAACTCTCCCTCTGGAAACGTAGCACAAAATGGATTCACCAACTTCAGGGAGTTTTAGGAATCTTCCAAAGACCTGCCAGAGCCAACCAGAGCTAACCTAATGTAATCCAGGCTCTTCCAACTTATCCCAAGTCAGCCACTTGGAATTCTACGCAGGCCGGCCATCTGAACTCCTTGAAGCCTAGGATAACCAAAGAAACCCAGGGCAATAAACATAGTTCAATTAAATTTGACCCATACCAGTCCAATATTTCCATCTCAACAAATTCCGCTGGATTCCAATTAGCACCCGAACAACCCAATGGGACATAACCCAACCTATCCATTCAGCTGATCTCAGAACAATCACCCTTGCCCGTGCTAATCCATTCCGTCTAATTCATCCTGATACGATAGCAAATGCTTCCCAGCCCCAAACAATACAGTCCAACCTATCATGAGCAAATGTCTCTACACATATCTTGAAGATAAAAACGCTTTTTTATTTTTTTAAGATTTTATTTCTTTATTTGAGAGAGAGGCAGTGAGAGCGCATGAGCGAGGAGAAGGTCAGAGGGAGAAGCAGACTCCCCGTGGAGCTGGGAGCCTGATGCGGGACTCGATCCCGGGTCTCCGGGATCATGACCTGAGCCGAAGGCAGTCGTCCAACCAACTGAGCCACCCAGGCGTCCCGATAAAAACGCTTTTTAAAAAAATATTTTATTTATTTATTTGAGAGAGAGAGAGAATAAACAGAGTGGGGGAGGGGCAGAGGGAGAGGAGAAGCAGACTCCCCACTGAGCAGGGAGCCCGACGTGGGGCTTGATCCCAGGACCCTGAGATCATGACCTGAGCCAACGGCAGACAATCAGCTGAGGCACCCAGGTGCCCCTAAAAACAATTTTTTAAACATGAGAAATCAAATCTGAGGAAAATCACTTTGTGACATTTCCAACCATTTGGGTTCTAATAATTCCTTCAAGGTAGATCTTTTTTTGGTCTCTACAGCTATTTTGGTCTCTACAGCTATTCTCATTCCAGCCTCTCCCTGGGAACTTCTCCTTCCTCCTACTCATATCTCTACCCTTCAGTGTCAATGCCTTGGACAACCCTTGCCTCTGACAAGGATGACTTCCCCGGAGATGGGAGCACGGGGTTTCTCTCTCCATTCTTTTCCCCCACATTTACTGAGACCCTTCCTGGCTGAGGTGAAAGCTTCGACTATGGTGTCCTTCACTGTTAGTGTGAATGGGGTCTTGCCCAGTCACACCATGAGCTTCTGGAACCAAGGATCAGAAAGACAGTAAATTCCACATCCAATATTTGGCAATACATGTACTTTCAATGATCATTTTGACCCCACACATTGTTTTGTTCTACATGTTGTCTTTGTCTGGAGAATCTCACCGTTTCAAAGGATCAAGTTCACTTGGAGTGCTCTTTCCTTATTCTTGCTGGCTTTCGATTCATTCTTACTCTGCAGTTACATTCAGTTCTAGAAACCTGTCACTCACAACCTTAATATCTTTGGATGGTTCCCCATTTCCCTGGACATAGACTAGACTCCTCAATAGGGCTTCTAAGGTTTTTCAAGACACATCCTTTACTCCCCCCATAACCATCAGCTTCCACTATCCTCTTCCCTCCACCTTTCTTGGGCCTTTGTATTTACTGTCTCTGTTAAGGGACCATCATCTCTACCCCTCCATCCAGTTAGTTTCTTCCCATACTTCAGTTTTTAGCTTAAGAACCACTTATTTCAGGAGGACTAGACTGGTTTCCCTTGCAGGCCATCCCTGCATCAACCTACCTTTATCCACTGTGTTGCAGTATCCAGGGTAATGACTCTCTTTCCCCACAGATGTAAATTCTATGATGGCAAGAACCATGTTTGACTTTTTCCTTGACATCTGTGTTCATGATCAATACTGAATGAATGAATGAATGATTGAGATACTTTGATTGGCCTCTGACCTAATTATGAAGTCTTCAGGTCATTTATTCACTCATTATTTCTCTTAGTGTTTTAGCAAGAATTCCTCAAATACACTCCACACACCAGACTCTGCTCTGAGCTCCAAGGAGTTTTACCTCCTCACCCGCGCTCAAGTCTACGTGCTTCCGCACAAGGATCTTCCAGTTTACCGGCGTGCTCCACCGTGTGGAAGGACTGACCTTGCCCCCAGCCCTGTGAAGACACAGAGGGGGAACTCGGGGCTGAGCAGCTCAGACAGGGTATGTAGGTAGGTGGGGGTCAGGGAAGGCTTCACAGAAAGAAAAACACTGAAGGCCTCAGGAAATGAGGGGCATTGTGTTAGGCTGCTGAGGGAACGAGAACATTCTAGGCAAAGGGAGAGACTCTTCTGAAGGTCTGGGCCATGACCCAGGAGGGCACTAAGAGAGGGCAGGATGCAGGAGAAACGGCAGCATGTGGCAAGGGACAAAGCCAAGATTCAAGGCCAGGTTTTCCCAAACCCAAAGAACAATCTCTTTTTCCCTCCACACCGTTTTCAGGGAAGCTTTAAGAAACCCTGTATCTTGGTCTGAGGAGAACTCTCACTTTACTGAGGTTACTTTTAAATAGGCCAAGTAAATATCTGAAGCAATTATTCAGGTAATTAATGTTAGAAACACTCCCACAAAGTTTTTTTTTCTTCTCCATTATTAGCATATTTGAGGTGTAAAGTGGTGGGTTTTTCACTTAAATTATCTGGTTAATTGTCTTGCAGGTGTAGACACATTCTCAGAGGGAAAAGACTGCCAGAGCTGTGGGCCCAGACCCCAGCCCCGGGCGCCTTGGCACAGAGAGACCTTTGTGAGTGAACCACCTTGTAGAAATCACAGTTATTACTATTTGAGAACATGAGAAGCTGGAAAGTTGGCCTGTGCACGAGTGCAGAAAGTGTGCCCCTCCCTACGCCCCACCACCCCCAGACCAGGCACTGCCTGTATGGGCAGAGGCACTAATGAGCTCCCTCATCATTATTTCAAAACTGACCTGGTAGGAAATTTGGCCCCTGGAAAGACCGCCAGGGGTTCTGAAATTAATACATTTAGAGAATGTTTAAACATCAGAGATGAAGAGCTCTTAAAATCATCTAAGCAAACCACAACACCCCTCCTTTTATAGATGGAAACACCAAGGCCAGAGAAGGGCAGTCACTCGCCCCGGGTCACACCAGCTGGCCTGTCCCCACCCCATCGCTGTGTGCAGTCTGACTTTGTCCTCTGGTGGAGGAGAACCTGCCACTTTCCCCTCCTCTGTGCCCTCTCGGTAACTTGTCCCAGCCAGACTTGGGGACTGGGAGCATCCAGCAGAGGACAGACACGTGGGCTCTCATTCTCCGTGGTTGGCCACACCTGTCCTCACTTTTCTTCCAGTGTCTTTAAGAAACCAGGCATTTCATCTTCACGGAGGTTGGTGCTACTATCCCCATTTTACAGATAAGACAGACTGAGGTTCATGAAGTCAGGTGACCTTGAAAATCCCCCAGGGGTCATAATGGATTTATAAGTCTGATGGATTCGTAAGCCAGTGTTACTCGTTTTCCCAATGGCACCCCGCCCCCCCCCATAAATCTGATGACCACAAGCTGGTGGGCGACACAACAAGGTAAAGGGAAAGAGACTACAGGGCCAGGGATAAGGGCATGTGACTTTGGAAAAGCTCCTTCCTGTCTCTAGACCTCAGTTTTGGGGTTTTTTTTAGATTTTATTTATTTATTTATTTGACAGAGAGAGATCACAAGTAGTCAGAGAGGCAGGCAGAGAGAGAGGAGGAAGCAGGCTCCCCGCCGAGCAGAGAGCCCGATGCAGGGCTCAATCCCAGGACCCTGAGATCATGACCTAAGCTGAAAGCAGAGGCTTAACCCACTGAGCCACCCAGGTGCCCCTCTAGACCTCAGTCTTGCTGCCTTTAGAACAATGCTGTTGGAGGAGACACTTACAGCCTAATACAAACCATGGCATGAGAGATAAACACATGAGCCGCTTCCTGGGGCCCTGCAGCAGCCCTCCTGGAGGGGAAAGTGCCCTCCACATCCCCTCTGTTGGCTCCTTCCCTGGTTCACTCCTGACATAGGTATTCATTAGGGACCTATTATGTACCCTGTGTTCTGAAGCTTTCACACCTGCCAGCGCTATCATTCCTTACGTTGTTATTATTCCATTTGTGGGGAGAGAAAATTGAGGCTTAGCACAGTTAAGTGACTTGCCCAGGGCAGGGCACATAGGCTGCGGCAGATCTGGAACTGCTGTTTGGGTCATGTGACTCCAAATTCGGTGTTCTTCCCCCAGGACTGAGTGTTTCTCCAGGCTCCCAGCCTGAAGCTGCCACAGGGGTTTCTTGATGGCGCAGGCAGGTGCTCGGACTCAGGTGAACTGCGCTGGGGGCCGCGGGAACAGGCACACATTTGCCAGGATGCTTTTCCACCCCAAGGTCCAAGGTCGAGGGCCAGAACCTTCCCGCTGCCTTCAGGTGACCTCAGTAAACAAACCATGGGCCAGGCTACCAGTGAAGTCCAGCCAGTGTGTCCTGCTCTTCAGCTCTGTTTGAACTTAGAGTCAGCTGAGGCCCCACCATGCCAAAAATGCCACCAGCTGTGCCCTGGGAGAAATGCCACGGAGACCGACGGACACACCAGGAGCCACTGGCTGCCCACCCTGCTGAAAGAATGGGCATTCTTGAATTCCACCACCCGCGCATCGTGCTCCCGCACTGTGCTCCCACACATTCCTCCTTCGAGAAGCCCGGACAAGAGGCGGATTCACTTCGGGCACAAAAGACATACAGAACGCTCGGCCGCCCTCCGTCTCCGATCTGATGCTCGGTCCCTGCACCCCGCCTCCCCAGACCAGATCGAGTGTCAAACAGGCCAGGCTGGTTCGGACTCGAGCCCTGTTTCCTGCTGCGCCCTGGTCTCCACATACTGCAAAGAGGCTGGAGTTGGAATCCGAATTCCAGGGTATGAGGCCGGCCAGCTTGAGTTCATGAGCTCCTAACCTTGGTCACTTCCTTGGCCCTCCCTGGCCCTCGATGGGCCTCTGTTTCTCCATCTGTAAGCTCTGTCCTGTAAGCGCTGCTGAGGCACTAGAGGGCCTGTGGGGGACGATCTGCGTTTAGAGCTCAGGTGCTGAGCTTCTCCATACAACACGCTTCTCCTTTGGAAGCCCCGGCAGTCAGGCCTCGCACACACTGTGCCCCGTAACCATGTTGAATGGATGTCTGTCATTCTCTTTGGCCCCCAGAATCGGACCCCCCACCACATATTAGCCACGCACCAGTGCTGATGGAAGGCAAAGAGCCCACCTCTCTGCCCCCACAACATGGTCTGAAAACGACCAGCCCCAACCCGCCAGCTCAAAGCACATGCTCTTGGCCTGGTCACCGCCAGTGGCAGCTGCCTAGATGGGACTCAGGGTCGGGGAGGCAGGAAGTGGGGTCAGGCGGGGACAGGCGGCTATGGCCGTGACCATGACCAGGCCAGTCCCTAAGGCCGGGCCCATCCTCGAGGAGCAATAGTGCCCGGTATGTTGGCGGAGGCATCTGTGTCCTCGAGTTCGCTTCTGCCATTGGATCCCCACCCCAGACCTCGGTCTCCAGCCCTCCTGGACTCTCTGACATTTTCAGTGAACTCCCTCTGTGTTCACATCGGCTGGGATGTTTGGGGGCTAGCACTTAAGAACCCTGATGGCTAACCATGCCACCTGTGTTCCAAGTTGTCGAAAGCCCTGGGTTCTGGTCTTGATCTTGTCCTGACCCTCTGTGTGACCTTGAGATTAGAGCTAACCTCAGAGCCTTCGCTGCCTTCTCGGTAAAATGCAAACTGTAGGGACGCCTGGGTGGCTCAGTGGGTTAAGGCCTCTGCCTTCGGCTCAGGTCATGATCCCGGGGTCCTGGAATCGAGCACCACATCGGGCTCTCTGCTCCGCAGGGAGCCTGCTTCCTCCTCTCTCTCTGCCTGCCTCTCTGCCTACTTGTGATCTCTGTCTGTCAAATAAATAAATAAAAATCCTAAAAAAAAAATGCAAACTGTTAAGCGACCCCATGGGTGGGCTCGAGAGAGTAAAGGAGGCCACGTATGGGACAGCCGGTGGCCTGAGCATGCCACAGGAAGAATTCTTCTCCCATGGGGAGGATTTGAAGCATGGATTGGCGCCGTCCACGTGAGCGGAAGCCAGCAGCTCTGCAAGCTCCAGAGGGTGCATCTCAGTGCAAGGTCTGAGCCTAATCCCCAGCGAAAGATGAGAACCACGACAGACCGGAAATGACTTGCCCGAAGCCCGCGTTTGCACCCAGGTACGGACCCGACCCCCAATGCCTCCCCTTGCACCTGACTGAGCCACCCTCTCTTGGAAACTCAACCTCTCTGTATTCTCCCCGCGGGCCAAGGGACCTCAGTGGGAGTTGTTTGCTAATTGTTTTTGTGATATTCCAGAAATATTACAACCTTGTTGCTTATTTTGCACAATTTCTTCACTCCATACAAATGTCTATTCTAAGAAAAAAAAAAACTGAAGGAAAAAAAAAACCACTTTAGTGGGGAAGAAACAATTGCTGCCTGTAGATAATTAGGGGCTATTCTGGTGCCGAAGCAGGGTACACGCTGAGGAAGTTGACAAAGACAATTCCACGAACAAAGAAATGATTAGTCTAACTTTCTCCCGAAGCACAAATAATTTGCAATTTTTTCCATCCTCACTAGAAAGTGAAATCAGCCAGCCTAAGGTGACCTCGGGCCTTGGAAAAGGTTGAATCACAGGGCGGGGAAGAGCCCTTGGACACCATCCAGCCCACACCTTCTCTGTGCAGGAGAGGAAACTGAGGCCCCCACAGGGTAAAGGCCTTGCCTGAAACCCACACAGCCAGGCAGGGGCAAGGTCTCGAGAAGCCCACAGCCCAGGGCATCACAACCAAAGGAAGGCTCCCATGTCACCAGCCCACCATCAGAACCCACTTGGCCACAAATATAGCAGGCCACCATGTGCTCCCTGCCCTTACCCATGACATTCCTGCTGCCTAGCATGGCCTAACCAACTCCTTGACAGTCTAAGTCAAATGTCACTTCCTCTGGGAAGCCCTCCCACCCCGGCCAGTTAAAAGGGACTATGTTTTCCTTCCTGAGCTCCCATTCTGCAGACCCTGTTCTCTCTCTAACTGCTCCAGACCCATCACAATGGAGTATACATTTCTGGATACTCATCTTCCTCTCCTGATAGGATCTGCCTCTACTGTGACTTGTTAGAAGGCAAGGCCATGTCCCACTGTAGCCCTAGGACCTGACAGTATTCTTGGCAGAGAGTGGGTTCTTAGTATTTGTTTCATGAACAAATGAGATTGGTGTAGCAACCTTGCAGAGTCTCCTTTGATTTTAAAATCCGCGAGTCCAAATGAACCTTTGGCATATCTACTGTCCCATCTTCCTGCTGTCTTAAGGACATGAGTGAACAGGGGATCGATTCCTTTGCACCTCTCTGGGCTAAAACAGCAGGTTGGCCTTTAATTCTAGACAGGCTTTAATTGTACAGCAGGCTGGCCTTCCTTGGGTCATGAGTCTTCCGGAGATTTGCAGGCAAGTGAATTTCCCTACCTCAAGTTATATTCCAAACACACGTGAAGAACTACCTCTGTAAGGGAATCCCATCAGAATTCCTCTGAAAGACAAATGTCTCAGCCTTCGCAAAGCATAGTATGGCACCTGGGCCCCAGCCCCAAACTGGAAGTCCCTATACCCGACGTGTTCTCTTCTTCCGGGACGGGGAGATGCTTTCTCAGAGGCAACAAGGGGAAGGAAGGGAGCCTCAGGATAGATCAGGTGGGACCATCACCCATGCGTACTAGCTCGGTGGTCTTGAGAGATCACCTGATCCTTCCAAACTCCACCTTCCTCCTCTCTGAGATCTATAACTTCAGGGAGAAGAAAATGAAATATTTCACAGAACAACAATGGCATGGACTAGCCCTCCATACGCAGTAGCTCCACAAACATTGTCAAACGGTAAATCACACTGCAATCATAAGCCGTTCGAGTCAGGGGTCTGTGTCCGTGGTCCTTTGGTGACAGCAGAGAAATAATAAAAGGGAGACCATCAATCCCAAAAAGATGAATGTGAATTAGAGCATAATCTAAGAAGGGAGGGTTGGTGCTTTAAGAGGCAGACTTGAAAACTAAACTATTAGTGAAACTGTTTTCGAAACCTACAAATGAGCTGCTTCATCCTCATATCATCGGCGAGGCCATCAGCAGCGGGGTCTCTTCCCCCTTCTCCCCACCCCTGCAAGTCAGGCGTTAGCTACTTTAGGGTATAGACAGCGGGGGACACACTTTCCTCTTTTTTTAAATCATGGAAGTTGAATGATCATATCCACTCCTCTCAGACATTTTTACTGATTCTCCAAAATGAGGAACCAGGCAAATTCAAAGTGCGCATAGAATCAAATAAAACCATCGCTCGGATTGAAATCTCTGCTGGTGGTCTTGGATTTGCGGGCACTTGAATGTGGCCAGTGTCTTAGTCCGTTCCAACCACGGTAACAAAAATGCCACAGCCTGGGGAGCAGATACCCCACCAAAATGGATCTCTTACAGTGCTGGGGGCTGGCCGTGGGAGATTAGGGTGGCGGCATGGCTGGGTCCTAGTAAAGGTCTTTTCCAGGTGACAGACTGCCCACTTCTTGTTCTGTCGTCACATGAAGGGACAAGAGCGCTGTCTGGGTCTTCCTCATGAGGGCACTAATCCCATTCCTGAGGGCTCCACCCTCGTGATCTAAGCACCTCGCCTCCTGATGCCATCACCCCGGAGGTCAGGGTCTGAATATATGAGTGGAGGGGGAGGTGCCTATGAATATTCAGACCATGGCAATCAGTGAAAAAATAAATTTTATGTTATTTGCACTTTATTTTGTTCTTTACTATGTACTTCATGTAAAATGTTAGGCTAGAACCTGACACCATTCAAGTCCTCAGTAAACATTAAGCTGTTGCGTTATTAATGTTCACACTGAGTTTCAATGTGAGCTGCTGCTGAACTCATGCTAAAAAAGCAGAATGTCACTATTGATCTCAGATAAGCTCTTAAGAGCTGTGGGGCACTCACCTTGTGCCGGTCACAGGCATTCTCTTGCTTCATCCTTAAAGTAACTGTTACACAGATGAGGAAACGAAGACCCAGCAGGACTCGGTTACCTGCGCGAGGCGACGCCCTTGTGCCAAGCATCTGACATTATTAGCTTTCACTGCTCCTCCCCACAAAACACTGGCCCCCACATGGTCATCGGACATGAAGCGTAAGGGTCAGGGACATTCAGTAACAGGCCCGCAGTCCCACACCTGGCAAGTGGTGTGGTTGGGGTGAACGTGAGAACCAGAGGACACGATGGGATTCCACTGTGCCATCGTGTGTGAGTTGACGTGGGCTGCCATGACCATGTACCACAGAGCTTGCAGCTGAGACAACAGAGCTTTCTTCTCTCACAGTTCTGGAAGAAGTCCAAAGTGAAGGCATTGCCAGGGTTGGGTTTTTCTGGGGCCTCTCTCCTAAGCCCGTCGACGGCCGCCTTCTCTCCCTAGCCTCACACGGCCTTTTCTTCGTGGACGCAGCCTTGCTATGTCCTCCTCTCTTATGAGGATCCAGAGAACCTGGATTCAGGCCCCCATGCTCACGACCTAATTTTGTTTATTTATTTATTTTTAGTTTATTTTTTAAAGATTTATTTATTTATTTTTAGTTTATTTTTTAAAGATTTAATTTATTTATTTGTCAGAGATAGAGCAAGGGCACAGGCAGGGGGAGCAGCAGGCAGAGGGAGAAACAGACTCCCCACTCGCTGAGCCGGGAGCCCGATGTGGGACTCGATCCCAGGACCCTGGGATCATGACCTGGGCAGAAGGCAGACACTTAATGGACTGAGTCACCCAGGCATCCCCTTCACTACCTAATCTTAACTTCATCACCTCTGTAAGGACCTTAGCTCCAAATACAGTCACATTCTGAGATACGGGGGGTTAGGTCTTTAATGGAGCCCAGATTAAAGGGCACAGTTCAGCCCATAACATCCCTGACTTCACAATGAAGGTGACTGAGCCCAGAATCGAAGTCAAGTGTGTGTGTTGGGAACAGAATCCAGCCTTCTGGAGCATCATTTGGTGCTCTTTCTACCACAGGAAAACCACTGGGTTCCGTTCCCCCACATTGCCACGCTCTCCCGGCTGACATAGGAACCAGCCACATTCCCAGATGCTTCACATGAATTCTCTCCCTAATCCTCAGGACACCACATCATCGTGCCGCTGCCTCTGTGAATAGCTTCAGAAAAAGACTGTCCAAAAAGCACACATCTTGTTCTTCATGTAGAACCAAAGAAGGGTCTCACCTTAATGGGAATTTGGCCCTGGGTCATCAGGATAATGCAATTTTTCAATTCAGCAAATACTTATGAATGCTTCCCACGTGCAGGAGCTTGTCTAGGGGCTGAGGGCATATCAGTGAAAAAAGCAGACCAAATCTTCACTCTGTGAGACACTTTCTGGAGAGAGACACCAAACACATAGATCTCTTCTACAATAGGTGTTAAGAAGACAACACAGGGAGAGATAATAGAGAATGATGGGCAGATGCTATTTTATATAAGGTATTCAAAGAGACTTTTCAGATAAAAGATATGCTTGAGCCGAGACTGACATGAGAGAGCAGGCCAGGCAAATATATGAGAAAAACAACATTTCAGGCACGTGCTAAGGTCCTGAGGCAGGAACACACATGGAGTCTGGGGACAGCAGGTGGGCAGGGTTGCTGGCGGGGTGACCTGGGGGAAGAATCAAAGAAGATGAGCTCAGAATGCTAACAGGGCTATGACAATGAAAAGCTTTGCAGGCCATTATAAGCCCTCAGCTTACATTTTGAGGAGATAGAAGAGGAGGACAGTTTGAGTCAGAAGGTGACATGACCATCTGACTTATTCTGTTTGTATTTCTTTTATTAGTGGTGAGGTCAAGACTCTGTCCATAGGTCGAAAGCCATTAATATCCTCTTTTCTGTAAATAGTCCAAACACTGCGCATTTTCTTTAAGACGAAGTATAATCAAATTCACACAGCATCCAATTAACTATTTTAAAGTGAACAATTCCGTGGCATTTAGTACATTCATAACGTTGTACAACCACCACTTCTAGCTAGTTCCCAAACATTTTTGTGATCCTAAAATAAAAGCCCACACCCATTAAAAAGTCGTTCTCCATCCCCCCAGCCTTCATCCCCTCCAACCCCCCATCCACCAGCCCCTGGCAACCACAGATCTGCCTCTACGGACTCAGTCTATTCTGGATAGCTCGCATCAGAGGCCTCACACAATACACGACCATTTGCGTCTGGCTTCTCTCACGAAGCATGTCTTTGAGTTTCGTCCAAGCGGTAGGATGTGTCATTCCTTTTTAAGGCTGAAGGGTGTGTACCTACCCCATGTTGTTCATCTGGTCACCCGCTGATCAATGTCCAGGTCGTTTCCACGTTTAGGCTGTCCTGAGTGCTGCCGCTATGAGCAGTCACCTCTGAGTGCCTGGTTCCCATTCTTTAGGGCAGACACCAGGGAGCGACCCCGCCAGGTCATTCGGGAACTCCATGTTGAATTTCTGGAAGCACCAGCACGCTGTTTCCCACAGCCGCTGCTCCTTGTGACCTCGTCACCAGCAGGCCACCGAGACTCTGGTTCCTCCAAATCCTCACTGACACTTGTTTGCACTTTTAAAAAGGGATTATAGCCATCCTCGTGGAATCCGGAAGGGCATCCTGCTGGGGCTTGGGTTTTCATCTCCCTAATGATTAATGAGGCCGAGCATCTTTGCATGAGCTTTTTGGCCATTTGTACATCTTCTTCAGAGCAAGAGCTTATGTTCTTGGTATCACACTGGCTATTGTGTGGCTAACAGACTGGGGAGGTATGAATAGGGCAGGGTCCGGGGCACCTGCAGTCATCCAGGGGGACCTGATGAGGGCCAGGCAGGGGGTGGCTCTGAAGGGGTGAGAAGGGGCCAGGTGTGGACCTAACTTGCAAGTGGAGCCTACAGGGTTGGGAATGAGTGCCTCACCTCACTGGGATATCACCTTTTCCATCAGTTAGTGGCCTAAGACGCCCCAGTGCAGGGACCCCCTCCCCCACCCAGAGGGATTTCCCTCCTGCTCTCTTCTGCTGAAGATCACGTTTCGGGCAGAGGTAGGTGCTGAGAGTAAGGAGGAAATCTGAAAAAAGAAAAGATTCTAAACCCTCAGCAACAATGAGGCCCTACAAGTGGCTTTGGCAAGAAGCAAAAAAGAAGGGATGCCTCGGCGGCTTTCTGGATTTTTTTTTTTTTTTCAAATTGATGTGATGCCTGGATTATCTAGACGAATAATCGGTCCCTTGTCTTCAGCATTTAGCAACTCCTAAAACACTTTCACACTGATTATCTCAGCAGACTGGTTCTCTCTAGTTTACTGATGGGCAAACTGAGGCCCCAGGATTTGAGCCAGAATTGAAGCTCTTTCCCCAAAATCTTGGAGAAAGGCCTTTACAGAGAAAGTGCAACTCACATAGAACAAATATTCAACCACAGCGATTTTCCTGACTAGCACACCCCTATCTCCTTATATAAATGATACTGTGACTTAACCACAAAAATGATGGCTACCATCTTGTGAGCTGCTTTCCTCTTGATTCTCTTCATGTCATCATTTCATTGGACTTTCCCAATAACATTACAAAATGTGTGTGATTAGTATTCCCATTTTGCAAATAAGTCAGCAGAGCCCCCAGAAAGATGACTCAAGGTGCCAGGGCAGTGTGGGAACAGGATTCAAGCCTAGGTGACTGATTCGAGGTCCCACACTGGCCACTCCAAATCTTGGGATCTAGCCCAAACTCCATGGGGTCTTGTGCCTACCAGGTACCAACCCAGTGATCTCAGCCAAGCCATTTAGCCTCCTTGATGTTTGGTTTTCTCATCTGCAAGGTGGAGATAAATATAACTTCCTTCCTGAGCTGTCATAGAAATTTAATAACTTAGCCAAGGACCTACTGTAGTACCTGGCAGAGAGTAAGCATTCAATAGCAGCTCTTATGCTGAGTTGAATTAGCCCTTAGAGCTGGAACAGGGGAAGGCAAGGCGTGCGGTGGGAGGGAGATAGGTCGAGGAGAGCTGTGTTACCCTGCCCTTCATAGGAGGAGAAGTCTCCTTACATGGGCATCAAGTGCTTAAAGACCACCCAGCATGCGAGCTTCTAGGTGAAGGGACGCAGCTTGGAGCCTTCGTGACTGCAGGTACCCGCGCCCCCCAGCCTCTACCACTTCCTACCTGACCACACATCACTCTCCCAAACCCCTGCCCTAGCTCCTTCTGCCCATCAGACTACACCTGCCACCTTGGGGTGAGGGAAGGCACAGCCACTATGTCCTCCTGCCCTTGAGGCTTTAAAGATTCCTCCACCACTGCCCAGGGATGACGGATGACAAGCTGCCCACGTGTGCAACCCGAGATATCTGTGTACCTTGGGCAGTGGGGTAGCCTCCTAGTGCCTCATTTGCTACCTCCCTTCAGCTTAATTACCTCCCGCTCTAGACCTCTTTCCTTACGCATAAAGTGGAGGAACCCAATAAACAAGTAGCACAAAGGAGGGAATATCAGCCTTACTTTGGGTCACGCTTACCACCACTCGGAAAACGCCAGCTCGTTGTACATTTCAGCGAACATGTGTTGAATAGTGAATGAGTCACAGGAGTCTTGTTCAAAGAAGAGAGAACACCATAGCTGACTCAGGATAAAGGGGTAAGAGATGCTCAGGCAGAAGGGTCACCTTGTGCCAGGTGACCTAACAAATCAGCGGAAATGAGATCACTGGGGTCTGTTAGGGATGACCTTTGACATCCTGCCATCCCTGACTGCCAACCACAACCACAAAATGTCGCGGCCCCATTGTAACGAAGCGGTTGTTGATAGCTGCTTGTTTTTGATCTTCCTTGGAACCCAGACAGGATTTGCAAGGGGCCGGGAATCACCGTGCCAGTGCGTGCACCTGCCTCTGGCTTGGAGTGGTTGTCCAATGGCCGGGAAGTGCTTATTTCACACTTGGTTGGAAGGGACAAAAGAACTTAAGGGCCAAAACAGAAGTCGGATTGTTATATTGTTCTAAATAAGAATGTGTTGAGTGGTTGCCAAAGATTCAAAAAGGACGAGAATGGATGCAGTGTGTTTTGCTGCTGGAGAGCGCAAATATTATTTTTGGAAGGTGTCCTGTAGATACACCCTCCACCTCGTATCAAGAGATAAAATGTCTCCGTTAATGTGCTCTTGGTGTTGAGAGATGGAGGGATGGAAAGACCTTTAGGCGGTGAGCGCCAACTCAGAGTGGTGGAGGCAGGGCTGGGAGCCTGGGGACCCAGGGCCGAGCCCTACCCACACCTCCCTCTCCCAGGCCACGTGACTCGGAGAACCACACGTCCCCGCCGTCGCTGGCGGGTTCTCAGCACTAACCAACAAGGAGACCCTGGAAGTGTGCCCAGCATGGCCCCCATGGCAGCAACCTGGTCAGGCTGACCCCCTGGGGGACAGGGGGATGGGTCATGTGGACATGAGCTGGGACAAAAGGATACACACCTCAATGAGAGGCGAGAAGCAGACAGTGACACCCAACAACAGTGAGGCACACGGTGTCCGAAACAGTCTTTCCCCTCCTCAGACCCAACTCCTGCAGCCGGCAGTCCCTGCCAAGGACAGCCATCGGGGTATCCTGTCTGAGGTCTTCGAGAGCGCCAGGAGGCGATCAAGGTGGGGATTCTGAACTCAGCTTTTCCCAGCAGAAAACTGAGGCTCCAAGAAGCCACATCGACCCCACTCCTTGTCCAGGCATCCTCTACCCCTGTCCTGCCTACCTCCTGGGGAGGCAAAGCCCACCTCCCAAAGCTCAGACAAGGTGAGCATTGGGAGGTGGGATTTGTCTGCCCCCTTGGTGGGGGGCAGGAGGCTTCAGGTGGTGCGGATGAAGACACCTGAGAGGCCCACCACTCAATGCTTACAGGCCTTGTTGGAAGGACGGGTCAACTCCTGCCCAGCTTAAAGATGCGGGGGCTCAGAGCACGGTCTCCCTTCTCCCTCCCAGCTATCAGGTGTGTGTAGTGCTTCGGGGAAGGAGATAGAAAAGGGACCTTCAGTGTCCTGGAGCTTTTAAACCATGCTCGGCTCAGTCCTGGCCACAGCCCCGGGGGGTGGGGGGACAGGAGATGCTTTTGTCCCCATTTTACAGACAAAGAAACAGAGGTTTAGAAAGAGGTCCGTTTTGCACTCTCACCCCAAGTGCAAAGTGATGTTCATGTATCCAGTGTTGGAGACAGGAACATCAAAAACCAAACTGCACCCATCCTATATTATTCCCTTTTTTTTTTCAAAGATTTTATTTATTTATTTATTTGACAGATGGACATCACAAGTAGGCAGAGAGGCTGGCAGAGAGAGAAGAAGGGAAAGCAGGCTCCCTGCTGAGCAGAGAGCCCGATGCGGGGCTCGATCCCAGGACCCTGGGATCATGACCTGAGCTGAAGGCAGAGGCTTTAACCCACTGAGCCACCCAGTCTCCCCTCTCCCCCCCTTTTTTTTTAATGGACTTTAGTTTTCAGAGCAGAGACTGCACAGAAATTTTCCGTTTACTCCCTGTCCCCGCACAGGCTCCTGCTCCTTTCAGAAGCCCAGGAAAACCCTCCCTGCAGCCACTCCCTGTCCTCCAGTGAGGGAGGCAAGTCATCTGTTCCATCAAAGTCCTCCAGATTACTGACATTTTCCATTCCAGGAGATTAGCTTTTATATTTTTAGCCTCTTGTATTGGTAGTATAAGGTGGTTTATAAGCGTTCTTCACTTCTTTAACAAAGGACAGGCAACGAGGGCCAGCTGGGTGGCTCAGTCAGCTAAGCTCCTGCCTTCCTCTCAGGTCATGATCCCAGGGTCCCAGAATCAAGCCCTGCATTGGGCTCCTTGCTCAGTGGGGAGTCTGCTTCTCCCTCTGCCACTCCCCAGGCTCTCTCTCTTTAACAAATAAATAAAATCTTTTTTTAAAAAGTACATGCAGCATTGGTGACTTTCAACAGATTTGGATACACTGATGTCCTCTGAAAACACCCAAGATATCGGGACCAGTTTCCCCTCACTGACCAGCCCCACAGCTCTTCCCAGGACTGACCTTGCCGCCCTCCCTGACCCTGGCCCCCAACCATGGCTTCTCAGCTCCTCCTCTCACTGTGTCCTCAGTGGCTTCGAAACCACTACTACTCGCGCTCACAAGAAATTACGTTTCCCAGAAGAAACCAGACACTCAACCTGATTTGGTAATTTCCATTCCACACAGAATCCTATGCCATCCAACCCCAACAGGCGTCCCGAGGCCAGCACAGATCTGCTACACAGAAGACCGCGGGTATTTTGCGAGTTATTTTTGTTGTTACTCTGGTGCATTTCCTGCTTGTTACCAGGACGATGGTCTGCCCTGGAGTGGAGAGGTACCTCTGCCCAACCATCAGATGAGAACAGTGCAGACTGCCATTCGGGCTAGACTGAAATGTCCGACAACAAGCGTGTTGGGCTGGTTCTGGACAAAAGAGGGAGGGGACCCTCAGCCTCAGAGCAGAGAGGCAGGGCTGGGTGCGACAAGCAGGAAAGCCAACATAAACACAGAATGCTTCAAGACAGATGCATTGAGGAGGAATCAGGATCAGGATTCAGCAAGGATCAGGAACCCAAGAGAGACACCTGTAAGTTTCTGGAATTCTCTCTGCTGGGATCCTTCTCATAGGGAGTATTGCTACCAGCCTGCCCGCATGTTGCCACAGAAATGCATGTCAAGCCATGGGAGCGCCCTGGGCAGGCTGATAGCAGGTGGACCGGCAATTTGGGGCCCCTTCAAACTGACAGTCTCTAAACACATGACCAATATTTGGGGCACCTGGGAGGCTCAGTTGGTTAAACATCTGACTTTGGCTCAGGTCATGATCCCAGGGTCCTGGGATAGAGACCTCCATGAAGCTCTGTGTTCGGAGAATCTGCATCTCCCTCTGCCCCTCTCCCTGCTCATGTGCACTCTCTCTTTCTCTCAAATAAATAAATAAAATTTTTAAAGTAAATAAATAAATAATCCAACATTTTCTTAAAGAGGAAGGAGCTGAGCGACGCATGCAGGGAGGGCAGGAACACCAGGCCAGCGGCCGTTTCTCAGGCTCTCATCCATTGAGCCAAACAGCTCAGCTCTGACCTTGACTTGCACGCACCATTCAGCAAAACCAAAGTCCTGCCATTCACCAGAGCGACGCTCCTGATGCGGCAATTTGCCCAGCATACCTCTTAGAGACCTCACCTTCCCACCTTCGTCCCAGCCGGCTTACCCCTTTATTCTGTCTCCCCCCTGAAAGAAGCCCTGGTAAATGTCTCCATTTGATTCTATTTCTTGCATGTCTGAGCCCCGCACCGGTAGATCGGCACCCTGAGCGGCTCTTCTACTGTCCCTCCCTCCATCCAGCCGCAGATGCTACAGCCAAGTGCAAAAGACTGGTGATCTCTTAAAGGTAACAAGCCAATACCACACAAACACACACACGGAGCCCTTTCCAGAATATATTCCCAAATGTTTGAAATGAAAGAGCTCCCTGAAAGTTTTTAAATCCAATTTCCAGTTACACAGCAGAAGGCACGGAATCTCCAAAAGGTCAAGAAACTGATCAAGGTCACACCCAGGAAATAGCAAGCTGGGAGGTGAGCTTCGGTCTGCCTCTGTTGTAAGCCAACCGCTGTCCCACAGTGTCACTGGTGTGGCTTCTGACATAGGGGGGCATGGCAGAGCTGCTGGCGCATCAGCCTTCCCCGTGCCTAGTCATGCTTAGTCATGCCTGGGGCAGTGAATGAGTCGGGAAGTGACCCAGGAAGGTTTGGGTCTCAAAAAAAAAAGGTCTGGCTAAGAAAAGCAGGATGGGGACACCAGGGCATGGCTAGGGTGGCTGAAGGCCCCCGGTCGGAACCCGTTCAATCCCTCCTCCCTCCAGTCCCGCCTAGACCTTCCTGGATGTGGGGTCCAGCTCGGGTTTTTGGGCCCTGTTCATGCGGCCCCAGCTCTGAGATACAGACCACAGGAGGCCGGAGACAGGCAGGGCCTAGACTCCTGTGCACACCCAAGAGGAAAAGCTATAAAGAAGTGTATTTTTGTTGAACACAGGAAAGAGTGTAATAAGCATTAGTCAATGGAATGAGGAAGAAACAATGAGGGCCCCATCCTCAGAGGCAGGAGAGCAGGAGAATGTAGTGGAAGAGGTACAGAAAGGAAGTCGAGTCAGAGAACATCCAAGGTCTCCTCCTGTTCCGAGATTCCACAGCTCTTGGAGGAAGGGGCAGGTGGCGCCGGTACCCAAGCTTCCCTGGTTCCCATGGTGACTTGGCCCAGGGAACTCAGCCTTGCAGGGGGGAAGAAAACAACCTCTTCGGAGGATCATTGTCCCAGAGCTACACAGGGACTCCTTTACACGCACGGTCTTACTGAGATGGTACCATAACGCTATGAAATGGGTGCTTTGGGCCCCTCTCTTCCCATGGAGAATGTGAGGTTGAAAGACTTTAAGAAGGCCGCCCTCATATCTGAAGCCAGCGAGGCTCAGATTCGGGATTCAAACCCAGGCCACCCAAGTCTACGGCTGGTGCTTCTCAATCAGGCCCAACCACTGCATGGTGGCTCAGCGTCAGGCTCCATCAGTGTCCGCGAGCCCCACTGGAAGTCATGACTTGGGGAATTGGAAACCGAGTCATCCGTGTTGACGACAGGACCTGATTAATCCTGGACTAATTTTAGATTTCCTCACAATCACTCATCTGAATACAGAACAGCTCCTAAGGGTGATGTTGGCGAATGCTTTGTTTTTGTTTGATTCGACCAGAGAAAAGGACAGCAAAGGAGATGAGGTCATGGGTATATTACCACCCACTCGCCATTCTGCTCCTTTGAAGGGTTTCAGGAAACCCTGATAGGGAACAGCGCCAAGAATCTCCATGAGTTTTTCCAGCTAGCGCTCAAGGATTGAAGGAAAATCGAGCCAGCCGGCCTGGGCTCTCTGATGTCTCCAAAGAGTGCTGAGTCCAGCTGTGCTCTCCAGGCGCAGTGGTGGGCACGGTGCCAGGGCAGGCGAGGGAGAGCAGGGAGCGGTCCCTCTGGGACTGTCACAAACATGCCTGTGCAAGCGTGCAGCCCACACGGTGCCTAGCGCACACTTCCCATTTTGTACATATTGCGATGGATGTGTGAAAATAATCGTGGCAAACGTGATCTCGAATGTTGAGATTTTATTATTATTATTTTTTAAGTAGGCTCCATATGTGGAACCCAACACGGGGCCTGAACTCACGACTCTAGGCTCAAGACCTGAGCTCTGAGCTGAGATCAAGAGTCGGATGCTGAACCGACTGAGCCATCCACGTGCCCCTCGAATATTGAGACTTAAAAACCAACGTCCAGGTCAGTTGTCTTTATGTAAATCATTGTGTCACCACAAAATAATAGTTGTGCTCGTTGCATGTCTGCTCTGCAGACATACTCCACATCTTCCGTCTGCTCTGAGATTTGACAGGAGGTTGGCGGGGGGGCGGCGGGGGGGTGCTCCTCTGCTTCCGATTGACAAAAAGCAAAGCCTTGCCGCACCCAGCTGCTTCTGAATCCTCATAAGATTTGTGTGACCTTGAGTGGGTCCTCCCCTCCCTCAGCCTCACTTTTTTTTTTAAGATTTTATTTATTT
The DNA here is from genome assembly GCA_004024625.1 of Mellivora capensis. Taxonomy (NCBI): domain Eukaryota; kingdom Metazoa; phylum Chordata; class Mammalia; order Carnivora; family Mustelidae; genus Mellivora; species Mellivora capensis. The sequence continues at coordinate 82,787 of PISX010000293.1, forward strand.
ATTTGACAGACAGAGATCACAAGGAGGCAGAGAGGCAGGCAGAGAGAGAAGAAGGGAAAGCAGGCTCCCTGCTGAGCAGAGAGCCCGATGCGGGGCTCGATCCCAGGACCCTGGGATCTTGACCCAAGCTGAAGACAGAGGCTTTAACCCACTGAGTCACCCAGGCGCCCCATTCACTTTCTCCATTGATAAAAAGGGGAGACATACTGCCTGGGGGCTGTCATGGGGGCGAAGGGAGCAATGCATGCAGATCTCCCAGCACAGGGCTGGCCACCAGCAGTGCTCAGCCAAAGGCAGGGAAGATGTCTTAGGTCTCTAATCCTGCAAGTCCTTCTCTCCTCTAATTTCCAGATGCTTTTTAAATGAGAAGTATTAAAAGCCACACAAAGGAAATCACATTTAGATACTGAGCAAAGAGCCTTGTAGGAAAGAACAACCACAGAAGAAACCCGTGCCATCTCAAAAACTCCAGGACCTGGGGCCACCGGTCTGAGCGACACTCCAGAGACCCCGCACCAGACAGGAGCAGGAGGAGAGGGAGGAGGCAAGCTCACCCTGAAAAGAAGGCGCATCGGGAAAACCCGCTCCCGCCTTAATGTACCGCGAGAGCTCACGGCTATTACCCACCCTGTTTTCTAGTTGAGGAGGTGAGGTTGGAGGAGGTGAGGTTCCAGTTGAGGTTGGTGAGGTTGCACGTGGGGGAACTGTGCATCTGCCTGAGCTTGACCTTCCCCCCTCGGCCAGGCAGCCTTAGGAGCAGGGTTTGGATGAAAGAGATTTCAAGGGCTCCCTCCTTCCAGAATTTTCCACAGACTTTGCTGGAGGAAGAGAGCAAGCTAGCTTGCACTGTGCTCTCCTGTCTGCCTGTGAGCAGTCTGGGTGAGTTCGCTTAGAGGTCCGAGGGCATCAGAACCAATACAGTCTACAGAGACCATCAGATCCAGCCTTCTCATTTCTAGAGTTGGGGAAACTGAGGCCCAGTGAGGGAGGCATCTGAGAAAGAACAGTTGATCTCGAAACCAAAAAATCCAGAGTCCTGGTATTGCCCTGGGGCCAGAGACCCCTCAGCCACCAAATAGAGGGGGTGAAGAAGGGAGGGGATGCCGTGAGAAGCTCCGAGACTCAGCATCCTCCCGGGGCTCACCTGTAACACATGTGGGGGGATTCAGGAAGCTCCAGTGCCCTTCCTTCCGGCCTTGTTAGGCCAAGATCTTCCTTACCACCCCCCCCTCCAAACCAGAAAGAGCCAACGCCCCCTCTCAGCAGCACAGGTGCCCCGGTCCTCATTCTTCCCTGGCCTTTGATTGATTAGAGGAAAGATAACATTCCAGGGGGCTGGTGTGGGGAGGCCCAGGAGGTCCAGATCAAGGCACCCAGCCCGCCCCCCACCCCCACCGGGTCTGGGGCTGTTCTCTCAGCTGTCTGTCCATCCTGGCTCCAGGCACTCCTGCCCCCAACCCCCGGAATGCTAGGAATCCCCTCCCAAACTCGAGGCTCTCCTCTCTCCAGAACCTCCTCCCCCTCCCCCCAGGCATCCATCAGCTCCGGCCTTTCAGGAATGCGCTCCGTCCTGGCACCACCAGGGCCAGGAGCCACGGCTAATCCTAGGCACATTCATCACTCATGTGTGGCTCAGGGGGGACCCGGCAGCAAGCCGGACGAGGTTCCTGCCCCGTCCTGCCCGTTTGGCCAGGACGAATGTGTGGATGGAAGGACAGCCACAGTCCACGGGGGCGGGAAGGGGGCCGAGCAGACACCAGACACAAAAGACAGAGCAAGAGAGCTGTTCTGGGCAAAGCCTCTATATTTCCAGAAATCCGGACATTCGGGAAGCTTGGCTCGTTTGATGGTGAGGAGGGTGAAGAGGGCCAATGGCTTTTACTGCTGTCGGGGACCAGATATGACGGGCCAAGGGCACAGTTCCATGGCGACACAGAAAGCTCGCTTCAGAGAAGGGTGACGGCAGCGTTAGCTCCTGCCACCACATCCCCGCGGCTGCCCACGAGGTGGCCAGAGTCCCGGGTCCCGTCCTGAGAAGCCCTGCATTTCAGGGTTCCTGGCCTCCCATAGGCCTTGCCCTGTGCCTCCCACCCTGCTCCATGGGGCAGACACTCGGGCTGTCAGTGCCCTCCTCCCTCGGGCTGTCAGTGCCCTCCTCCCTCGGGCTTCCCACAGCCCCTCGCTCCTTGCCTCTACACTCTTCGTAATGACCTGCCATTATCCTCGTATCTGCGTGTCTTCTAGGCTGCACGAAAACCCTGTGATGAGAAGAACAACACAAAACTTTAGAACAACGTGACGGCCCCAAACCTGTCATTTTCTAGCCCCTGTATGACCCTAGCTGTATACTGAACCTCTCTAAGATTCTATTCCCCACCCCCTTTTTTTTTAAATAAGGGTAAGTAGGACTAAAGACCTGCCAGCAATAACATCCAAAACCTGTACCCCAATCATCCCATTCGGAAAGAAGCTTAGACGTCAGCAGAAACTACCGAGCGTTTGCTACTCCTAAACCCGGAGCCTGCAAAAGGGTTGTTTCCTCATCCAGGACCTGAGTACTGGAACGTCTCACGTCTTTATGCCTATGGACATCCTGAAGCTAGAGCCTAGAGAAACCCACACTGTTCGGTCTTCACCCAGGACATCTTTGCTTTAATTAATCAATTCAACAAACATTACTGAGTAGCTCTATATGTTGGACATTGTGCTGGGGGTTTAGGACACAACAACAAATCAGCTCCTTTTCTCAAGGAGGCAGATTCGTGGACAGGCAGAGTGTGAACTGTGGGAAAACCCTAGGGAGGGTGAGCAGTGTGCCCTGGATGGGGAAAGGCATGCAACCAGGTCGGATGCAGGAGGGAGGTTTGCAAAGAGAGCTTCCTGGAGGAAGGTCCATCTAGGGGAACACTCTGGCACAAATAAGGGCTAGCCAGGCTAATGGGAGCCAATGGGAGGGAACACAGAGCCCCAGCAAACCTTCCACCACTCAAGACACATGGGGCAGAGCACTAAGCCCATGACAAGCCTGCCCCCAATGGGCTGCATTTCCAGGGAGCCCTTCCAGCCCTCTGGCCTAAGGAAGCCCTGTGGTGGGAGACAGCTCCCAATGTAAATCATCCAAACTCACAGAGCTCTCTCTCTGGGCTGGCCCAGCCTCCAGAGGAATGCAGGAAGGGTGGAGGGCACACAGCCTTCAGCTGGGGTAATTTTAGACACATTGTCATGCCTGCCTTGGGCCACCTCTCAGCCAGGTCCTGCCTGAGCTGGGAAGGGCTCCTGGTCTAGAGACCTTGAGAGGATGTGGGTTTTGGAAGGAGGCCAGGCCAGCAGGATGGGAGGCCAGGCCCAGTCATGGCCCTTCCTCAGTGGGGGCCGGACGCGGGCAGGGGCTTTGCCACCTAAGGCCCTGCTCTGTGCAGACCCTGATGCATCCCTGGTCAATGTCATGAACGCTGCGGCAGCCCCACTGACTGATAAGGTGGCCCTAAAAGGAAAACAAAGCAGATAAAAGGCCATTTGTTTGGTTGTGGAAGGATCCTGATGCTGAGAAATAGGGGGACAGGCAAAAAACGGGAGAGGCGGGCATGACTTGGAGCAAAGGCATGGCACCCAGAGCACCTGCTGGTTTCCAGGCTTTTCCAGACACTGGTTGCATGATCTTGGACAAGTCAGCAAAACCCTCTTTGCCTTAGTTCCCTCATCTATAACATGAGTTCAATAGAAGGTGGGGGGGAGTAGAATCTCTCCACTAGGGTATGAAAAAAATGAGTTCATCCATGCAAAGGGATTATCAGAATGTCACAGGATAGAGTAAGTGCTCCATAAATGTTAGCCATGATCAATTTATTATTAAAGAGTCGCATATAGGAGTCCAGATCCTCAGCTCTGGTCTCGGTTCTAATCCCTTCCTCTCTCCCGGACTGCGTTTCACTCTTCTCTAAAATGAAAGGTTTTGAATAAAATCAGAGCTTCCTCTCCAGGCACAGGGAGAGAAGGCACATCCTTTAAGGTAGAAAGTGATTTCTCAGACTACACTATGAAGTTCTAGGCTGTTCAGTAATCCTCTAGTGACTCTAATATGCCCCCTCGGGGAACAGGCACCTGCAAAGAGTCATTGCATGTGGACACAGAGAAAAGCAAAAATGCTGGGGAACCTCCGATCTGGGAAAGCCCCATGGGTGGGAGCATTTGGAGGAAAGAAGATCAGTCGGGCATTATGGAAAACAGCATGGAGGTTCCTCAAAATTTTAAAAATAGAACCACATGCGATCCAGCTATGTTACTGTGGGTGCACACCCAAAGGAACCAAAATCAGGATCTCAGTGAGGTGTCTGGACTCCCGTACTCATTGCAGCTTTACTCGCTAAAGCCAAAACATGGAAATAAGTTAAGTATCCATCAACAGATGAATGGATGAAGAAAACCTGTAGGTGCGTGAGCACAAATGACAGCATATTATTCAGTCATAAAAAGAAGGAAATCCTGCCATTACCAATGGCAGGGATGAACCCAGAGGTCATTAACTGAGATAAGCCAGACAGAGATAGACAAATACCTTATGATATCACTTAGATGTGAAATCTTAAAAAACTGAGCTGATTTCATAAAAACCGAGAGTAGAATGGTGGTTGCCAGGGGCTGGAGGGTAGAGGTGGGGGAATAGAGAGAAATTGGTCAAAGGGCCCAAACTTACAGTTACAAGAGTAAGCTGTGAGGGTCTAGCAGAGAGTACAAGGACTAGAGTTGACAATGCAGTATTGTATACTTGGAATTTTAGATCTAACCATTCTCACCACACACAGAACAAAGCCAACTGTGTAAGGTCATAGACTTGTCATTATATTATTTTTTTTTTAAAGATTTATTTATTTAAGAGAGAAAGAAGGGGGCGGGCAGAGGATGAGTGAAAGAGTCTCATGCAGACTCCACACTGAGCTCAGAGCCCAACGTAGGGCTCAATCCCAGGACCCTGAGATCATGATCTGAGCCAAAATCAAGAGTCAGATGCTTAACCAACAGAGCCAACCAGGTGCCCCGTGTTATTTATCTTGATAGTGGCAATAATTTCTTGACATATACGTATGTGTCACAGCATCAAGTTGTACACTTTAAATATACACAAATAGATTTGTTCTTTAATAAAGCTGGAAAAAATAAACATCCCGTGTCCCCACCCTGGGGGGGAAAAAAGGGCAGGAGAGAAGAGACCTGAGTTCTAGAATGTTCTGTGACTGTCTTGTAGAATGGATCTAGACAAGTTCCTTTGCAAAGCTTCTGTGTTCTCATCCTTGAGTGGAGGGATGAACACTACTCTCACAGATGATCATAGGAGAATGCATAGTGCAGAGCATTGCACAAGAGAGAGCTCCCCCTGGCTCCAGGCCTTTGTAGAGACTGGCTGTCCCTCCATCTTTTTCATCTTTATGACCCTGAAACAGTCTTGCAGTTCACTCAGGTGTCCTCTCCCCTGGGGTTCCTCTCCTGACCCTTGACCCTTGCAGTGGAAAGTCCCCCCCCTTGAAGGTGAGGACTCTTTTGTGAACACATAGACTCTTCTTACATGTGGGAGGAACCTCCTTTCTGGAGGTTCTTTTCAAACTTGTTCTTTTCAAACTCTGACTTATGGTTAGGCATTCAGAAAGTAAAAGGAGATGTTTTGTTACTAGGATATGGCTCTCCTGAGAGACATGTGCTCAGTCAATCAGCAGTAGGCACAAATATAGTTGAGATAAAGAGGCAAATGGGCTCCAGTTCTGAACAATGAAGAGTACACAAAGTCTGTTCTGTCCCTCCCACTGAACAACTAAGAAACCTGGACAGAATGTATAGAAACATTACACTAGGAGATGCCAAAACTCCTCTGAGTAATAATAGATAGAACTAATAAACAGAAAAATCAGCAAGAATGTTGAAAAACTGAACCAAACATCAGCTAGGTGTGTCTAAATGACATTTATAGAGCACTTCACCCAACAGCAGAATACACATTCCTTTCAAGTGTACGTGGGACATCTACCAAGATATAATTTACCCTGGGTCATTAAACAAGAACCCTAACAAATTTAAGAGAACTAAAATTTTGCTGGTATATTCTCTGATCATAATGAAACTAATTAGAAGTCAGTAACTGAAAGATTACTGGAAAATCTCTAAGTACTTGGAAATTGAGCAGGATGTTCCAAATAATCCATGGTCAATGAGGAAGCATCAAGGGAGATTAGAAAATCTTTTGAGGGGCACCTGAGCGGCTCAGTGGGTTAAAGCCTCTGCCTTCAGCTCAGGTCATGATCCCAGGGTCCTGGGATTGAGCCCCGCATCAGGCTCTCTGCTCAGTGGGGAGCCTGCTTCCCCCTCTCTCTCTAACTATCTCTCTGCCTACTTGTGATCTCTGTCTGTCAAATAAATAAATAAAATCTTTTAAAAAAAAAAAGAAAATCTTTTGAACTGAACATAAAAGGCAACATGTCAAAATCTGTACTAAGCAGCTAAAGCAGTACTTAGAGGAAAACTTATAGCATTAAAAATGTTTGCATGACAGAAAAAGAAAAATCTCAAGTCAAAGATCTAAAACCCCACCTTAGGAAACAAGAAAAAAGAAGAGCAAAATAAGCCCAACACAAGAAGAAAAAAGAATATAATGAAGAATAAAAGTCAATAAACCCAATGGAATTAAAACATAAAGTAATAAGAAAATCTGTTAAAATGAGCTGGGTCTTGAAAAGATCAACAAAATTCATAAGCCTCTACAAAGACTGATAAAAGAAATGAAAGAGAAGGCAAAAATTATAAAAATCAGGAATAAAAGAGGGGAAAGCACTGGGAGAGCACAGACATGTGAAAGATAATAAAGAAATAGTACAAATAACTCTAGACACATAAATCTACCATTGGGGGCGGGCACCTGGGTGGCTCAGTGTGTTAAGCACCTGCCTTCAGCTCAGGTTATAATCCCGGGTCCTGGGATTGAGCCCCACATGGAGATCCCTGCTCAGCGGGGAGTCTGCTTCTCCCTCTCCATCTGCCTCTCCCCAAGCTCATGCTCTCTCTCTCTCAAATAAATAAATAAAATATTTTTAAAAATATAATCTATCATGTTAACATTTGAATGAAGAAACAGCCCATGATCATATCAACCAATGAAGAAAAAGAATTGGACAAAATTTAACACCCATTCATTTAAAAACACCTAGCACACTAGAAATGGAAGGAAATTTCCTCAGTCTATAAAAGGACATCCACCAAAAGGTAAACGCTATTTGAATCCTAAAGGACAGGGACCACAGTAGGCTGGAGCTGAGGAAGACACCCAGTGGTGGGAGGACAAGTTGAGGATTTAAGGAAATTAAACCAGGTTGGACAGCTCAGGAAACAGGAGGACCCATGATGTCAGCTAGAGAGAATGCCCACGGAAGAAGTGCTCTGGCTGGGTCCCAGAGACCCTCAGAGAGGACACGTCTCCTAGAGCCAGGGGCTTCATGGGCATTGTGTCATCCAATCCTTGTGACCATCCAGAGAGGACGGTGTGACTAGGCGGAGTTGTGACCTCCAATTTACAGCCACGGAAGCTGTGGCTCAGCGTGGTCATCTTGGATGCTTGCTAAAGTGCACCCACTGACACATGGCAGAGCTGGGATTTGGGGTTGGGTCGGACCGCTAAGGGCATGCTTATTTCCTCTACAAATTGGTTACCAGACAGGCTACATACAGAATCCTCCAGAGGCATTTTTAGAAATGTAGAGTCCAGAGTCTCATTCTAGACCTTCTAAAAGAGAATCTCCAGAAATGGGATCTAGAAAGCTACAGTTTCTAAATCTCCAGGCGATTCTGAGGTGCCTGGCAGTTTTATAAAGAACCAAGGCATAGGAGTCACTGTCCTTGGGGCCACTTCCCTCTTGGCCAATTCATACCTATACCCCAGGATCAAAGCCCAGAACTGCTTTGTTGCTAGTTGTGGATTAAAGATCACACCAGTTTTGCCATGCGGGCCATTGTCTGTTGGGAGAACACGTCCAGCATTTATTAGCTATGCAAGTCATTTCATTCTCTAAGTCTTGGTTAGTCTTGGTAAGTCTTGGTCTGTAAAAAAGCAAAGTAGTATTACTCTTGTGTAGGCATAAGCATCAAATATGATATAGATGCAAAAATCCTTCGCATCACACATTTTTCAAGTGGCCCACGGCACTGGCCTACAGAGATGATCAGGACACAGTCCCTGACTTCAGGCCCTTAGGAAGTGGACATTAGGCCTCCGCAGAATGACCCAGAAACCCAGACTCCTTCCATCCTAGAATTCACTTTCAGCACCAAGCCCCCGGGGTTGTCAGCTTAGGGAAGGAGCGTATAGGACTTCTGTTCCAATTGTTTGATTTTGTTGTGATGACCGGAACTGGCAGGATCACTGACATTCCTAGAAGTCTGTCCTGTGGCACTGGCTAGCTGCAAGACAGGCAGAGAAATGTCTGGTCATGTGCCTAGAGAGAAGAGGGAGCAGTGGACGCCAGGCCCTGGGAGACAGGATGAGACTCTGAGAAGGGGCACTACAGATCCCCTAAGAGAGAGAGGAAATCTCTGCCCTCTGTCTCCTCCCTGGAAGGCCGCTGTTGTCATCTCTGATGGGACCCAGTGCAGCCACAGACAGGGAATATGGGATTGAGCTCACCCAAGCAGGTCGACAAAGATAAGGCGGTTATGAGGCTAGACTTCTGAAGCCCTTGAATCTGAATTTGCTCCCCAGCTCTCTCACTTCCTAGCTGGAAATTTTGAACAATTAATTAAACTCTGCAAGTTTTGTTTTTTTTTAATCCACAAAATGGGTCTAATGTAAGGTTCAAATAAGAAGCTATGTGAAGGCACCAGCTCCTTTAGTACCATTCCTACTGTGGCCTTTCCCTTGCAAACGCCGTGCTTGTTCCTGTGTTCCTTTCTTCCTATAGTCATTCCCTCCCTCACTCCTTTCTCTGGAGAGCTCCTAAGCACTGACCTTGGGCGAGGCCATATGAGGAATGGTGAGGACTCCCTCCCAGCGTAACAGGGGAGCACATGCCTGAATCAATCATTACAACACGGAGCAGTAAGTCTCATATGGGGCGGGCGAGTAAGATCTCTGCCTAGGGAGGGAGAAGAAGAAGTTCTTGGTCATCTTTAAGCATGACTAGCTCATCGAGTAGACAAGCTGCTAGCCGGGCATTCCTGGGCAAAAGAAGAGCAAGGGCAAACATACAGAAGCATTAAAATTGCATATCGTATTTTCAGGAAACAGGAAATGTCCTCTTGTGGTGGGGACTGAGGCAGGAGATGAGGTGTTCTGGGACTACGGGGGGCCAGATCACCAGGGACCACATGCTCCATGCTAGGGACTTAGAACCCAAACTGAAGCCACGAGCACCACTGAACGGTGTGAGGCAGGGACGTTTCAGTAAGTTCCTCCTGCAGCCAGAGTAGACACTGGTGTCTACAAGACAAGCCTGGAGACAAAGGACTCTTCAGAGGTCCGTCATTTCAAGGATGACAGCTGGGGAATGCTGTAGCCCTGGGGATGAAGAGGCATTGAGGGGAACCATATTTCAAACCAGAGCTATTTTGCCTTCAGTGGCCCCCAAAAGTTTCAGCATCACCTTCTCCGGGAAAATAACCAGCAACCATGGGATGCTACTCAAAGATCATCCGTCACCTGATTCAGGTCCCATGATCTCCCTCGACTTAAGGCCACTGGTGAATATGCACTTGGAATCCCACAATGCTATTTGATTTTCACACCTTACATGTCTTTGTGGGACTCTGCTCTCACAAGCTCCAGGACCGTAGATCCCCTGGCCTCTTGTCTCTGATTTTAAAAAAGCGGGGATCATAGTATATATTCCATGGTTCCATTTAGTCCTGCCTAGCCCATGGCCTGATGTGTAACAAATGTTCAGAAATGCTTGTAGCACTGTAACAATGGGCTCTCCCGGCCAGAAAGGGCTTTTCTCTATGTGACTTGACTGGGGACCATCAGAGGGCAAGTAAAGTGCTCCTCAGGGAAGATGGACACATGCAAGCAACCAACTTCTTTTGTGTCCATGTGCAAGGAGCCCCATGGGTCAGAGGCTCTTCCAAGCTCTGAGACTGAGGCTAAGGGACAAGCCCCATTGAGGGACTAGCCCTTTACAGGACAACACCTGCTAAGGGACAAGTCCCCGAAAGCACCAGACCCGGATAGAGCTTCCTGGAGAAGTTTCGATCCAACACCCGCCTTCTGGGGAGAAATTTCCCTCCTCCTTCTGGGAAACGAAAAAGCAGCCAGATGCATGCTTTAAAAATAAACCCTGCAAGAGAGAGAAGAAAACTATCATGTGTTTGCTCCCAAGCTGGTCTGAAATATTTGAAATGCGGAGACACTCAAACTGTCAGGAATCAGCAGAGCTCTTAGGTTTGTTTCAACATTTGGGGTGAGAAACAAAGGGATCCGAATCTCCTCTCTAAAGCTTCCACACAGCATCTGGGATTGCCCTAACAATAGGCATGTTTCTCCATCAAAAGGGAAAGTCAGAGCAGGCTCCACAGACGGCGACGGCTTCACTGATTGGACACACCCTGCGACCAGCCGAAATCACAAAGACAGGGCTCCTGGGCCGTTTTAGCGGTCAAGAAGACAGAATCTGCCCTGTGGTGAAATGAAAAGAGATTTTTACAAACACATCTAACTTAGAGGTTTAGATCAAACACTCCGGAGCCCTTCGGCCCAAGTCTGAGGCCCTCGCCCCACCGCTTCTGTGTGACCTTGGGCGAGTGGCTTACCCTCACTAGACCTCTGCAGTCTTCGACAAAATTAATTGAGCAAGTATTTGTAAAGCATACTGTCTGGTTTAGAGCAAGGGCTAGTAGGTGCTTGGGAAATAATAAGCAGCACTAAGGGGCACCTGGGTGGCTCAGTGGGTTAAAGCCTCTGCCTTCGGCTCAGGTCATGATTCTGGGGTCCTGGGATTGAGCCCCGCATCGGGCTCTCTGCTCAGTGAGGAGCCTGCTTCCTCCTCTCTCTCCCTGCCTGCCTCTCTTGCCTACTTGTGATCTGTCTGTCAAATAAATAAATAAAATCTTAAAAAAAAAAATAAGCAGCACTAAAATTAAAGGTGGATAACAGCCAGCCTTTTCGAGGTTTAGTCTTGCACTCACTGGGTCCTTTACATTTCCATCTTAGCAGATCATGAGTCTAGATTAACCCTGGGGATCGCTCAAGGTCCTGATGAAGGCCCCCATCCCCACCCCCATGACGGGAGTCTCTAGCTCAACCTTCATTCCTCAGGGGCCTTACTCCTCAACACACAGAGCAGGAGGAAGATTCCTCTTTTCCAATGGAGATTTGTCAAGTTCCTCACTGAGAGGTTCTGATCAAGCAGGTTTTACAATCGGAGGAGCTCAGGAACCACTAACAGCAGACGGAATTCCTTCCCAGTTAGTAGGAGTAACAGGGACTGGCCGCTTTCTTTTGGGCCAGGATTCTAGCTATCCCTTCTCTCACCCAAGTGTCCAATACCAAAACAGAAGGGAATTTCCTGCACAAAACCTCCCTTAGGAGAGGCAGGACAGTGGGTCCTGGGGAAATCAAGAGAAGCCCATCCTGGGAATTTTATCCTGCCCAGAGCTCCATTCAGATAAAACCTCCTACCACCACAGCAGCGCATGGCAGAGGCTTCAAATTGTCCCACATGGGTCAGGCAGGAAAGAATCGCCCAAAGATATTGACAAGCTCGAGTAAGAAGCTTTTCGAGTTTGGGGTTTTTTGTTTTTGTTTTTGAGAGAGAGCAAGTGCAAGCTAGAGGGGAGGGGCAGAAGGGCAGGGAGAGAGAGAATCCCACACAGACTCCAAGTTGAGGGCAGAGCCTGCTTCCGGGTTCCATCTCAGGTCCCTGAGATCACCACTGGCCCCAAATCCTAGAGTTAGAGGCTCAACCAACTGAGCCACCCAGGCACCCAGCTTTTTGGGTTTTAAATGTAATTTTAAAGACCTTCTCAAAAGGAAGATGCAAATCAGGGTCAGAGCTGGTTGGAAAAGATCTAGATCTTTGGGATTTTGGCAGAGGCCGGCCTTCAGAGATGTAACTGGGCTCTTTGGAGACATGTGACCTGGCCACGCCCCTGTCTTTAGTCCCCTGACCAGGACCGTTTCCCGCCTGTAAAATGGAGACCACAATAATGCCCATCTCACAATGACACGCATATAGTGGCTAGAGAGGCTGGACAATGAAAATCACATGGAAAATGAGGTCACAGTCACACAGACGACACTCGGAACCAGGCCACATGGACAAGCCGGCCACTCAAATGGACAGACAGAGCCCGTGTCCCTCCTACTCCAGTCCCTGCAGCTGGGTCTCCCCCACACCATGTGGGGGAGGTGACCTAGTCCCTGGGGACAGCTAAGCTGGGCTTCCTCTCCAGAAACCAGAAACATTGGGCAGCTGGCAGCTGTCCCAAGCCATGTGGGACCTGGCAGAGTGGTTCATTTATGCCAATTACATGGACACCCCGCCTCATGAGATTAAGGCGCATGTGTTGTTTTCTTTCTAGCCTTTTGGAAAAGCTGAGATGAACTCAATTCACTCTCTTCATTCATTCATTCATTCATTCATTCCCTAACCGAGCACCTGATACATAACAGGTACCCCGAGGGTATAAAGGAATAAATACCAGCCTGGCTCGGAATTCCAGGGGATCACAGTCTAGTGGAAAGAGCCAAGCAGGAACACGTGACCCGGGATAGTCAAGTAAAAGTGGATGGGTTTGCAAAGCACTCTGGACGCGGGGGCGAGGAGATGTGTGCAGGAAGAGGCACCAAACTGGGCTGGCAGCACAGAAGAGTGGAGGGAAGAGGTTCCCGGCAGAGGAAGTAAGCTGATCAAACACGAGACAATGAGAGGCGATGAGTGGGGTGGGACCCAGGGAATGCGGGGGGGCGGGGGGCAGGGATGTCAGGGATTGGAATACAAAGCTCGAGAGCTGGAGGAAAGTGCCCCAAAGTCAGGGACCTGCCTGAGATCAAGGACCTGCTAAGCAGTGCTGCGTGGGGGGCGGGGGGAAGCCCCCCAACCCAGCTCTACCACGGAAGGGCCAGCTTCCCACACTGGCTTCTGGGAATGGTGAAGCACTGAGCCGACTGTCATTTCCACAGGCAGCTCTCTCCTCGTCCTCTGCCCCCACCTGCGCCTGGCTGAGAGCCGCCCAGCCTCGCACTCGCCGGCTCTGCACCCCTGGGCTCAGGCCCAGCGCCGCGTGACCCTGGTCAAGTCACGCTCCTCCGTGACTGTGACACCAAGTTTTCACATTGTGAAATAGAAACAGTAGCGCACACTATCCTGGGAAAGTCAAGTGCAAGAGTGAAGCACATTATGAGCTGTAGAGCTGTGAGGGGCTAGAGTAGAGGTCGTGGTTCTCTCTAACCCACGCTGCAGGGGCCAGCGCCCCAGAAGCGAGAGACAGCTCTGCCCTCAGGGGACATAGGCCAACCACCCAGAGACCACAGGGCTGCATGGTAAGGGCCCAGACAGAGGCTCCCCAGAGCCGGTCTCAGGCAGTGGGATGCTATAGGAGTCTTGGAAAAGGAAGCACTTACTAAGCTGGGCTCCGAGCGCCCCCAGGAGTTGGGCCCTGGGGAAATGGGGTGCGGTGGCCCAGGCAGAGGACCATCCCAGCAGGTGGCAGAAGGCTGGTGACACAACCCAAGGAAAACCTGAAGGAAACAGTCTGCAGGGGGAGCGTCCTCAGGACGTAGGTTTGCCAGACTGGGGAGCTGGGGTTTCTGCCTCCAGGGAAGCAGGGGGTGCCTGACAAGTGACTCGTGCTTTTAGGGCACAAGTTGCCAGGGGGCACCCGCGGGCCCCTTCAGCCCGCAGGTGCCCCCACGCTTGCTGCACGGTACTACCCCCCAGGACACCTTCAAGGAGCGGGGGGCTGGGATGTCCTTCCGGCCGGCACCTCTTCCTCCCGGGCACGGCCGAGGTGTTTGATAGACGTTGATGGATGAAGAGCACTGGGAAGGCTTGTGGGAAGTTCCGCCCTTGGGGGGGTCACCCATGTGGATGTGAATCAACCAGGCTCAGCTCGGACCCCAAGCAACGTCCACACAGGGCTTTCAGCTCCGGGCACCTGTCTCATTGCACTCCGATTGCATTTCTTTCCTCTCCCCAGGCCCGTCCCTCTCCGAAGCGCCCCAGAGCCTGGATTCCTGTGGACCCGCTGCCGTCCCCACAGGTCAGCCCCTGACCCCTCGTCCCAGCTGGGGACCTGTTACCAAACCACAGCCGCCAGCACTTGTCACCAGGCTGGCCGAGTGACCTGGCTCTGTTCCCAGCCGGCACAGCTGGGGAAGAATGAGTCGGCAGGGTCCCATGTCCGCGACTTGGGGTGGAGCGTGACCCATGGGCCACAGGAAATAAATGACTTGAGGATGATCCCAGCAGGGAACTCCCTAAAACCTCCAAGTCTCAGGGAGGGGAAAATCTTGAAGGTCTTCTTGCTCGCACCCTCGTCAAGGGCTGCAGGAGCTCAGACCCTGGGGCCACACTGTGTTGTACAACCTTGAGCAAGTTAGCGACTCTCTGTGCCTTGATGTTCCCTCTAGAAAATGGGAGTAGCCATAGTACTGACCTGAAAGCGTTCTAGGGAGAATCCAATGAGTCTGCTAATGTGAGGTGGACATGGCACATGGTAACAGCTGGGGAGTGTTAGCTGTTGTCACTGTCGCCGGTACTGAGAGCATTTCTGGCTCTACTGGAACAACCATCCATACACGAGGCTCTAAGGTGTCTGCCCCCGGGGCTTGCACAAAAAACGAGCACTCCTTCCACCCTGACAGATAAGAGAGATCTCTCTTCCGGCTATCCCTCCTCAACTCCAAGATGAAGCCCTTTGCTTCCTTCTAAAGAAGTCTCCGTGTCTCCTTACTGCCCTGGTCTCTCTCTGGTCATGACTTGTTAATTTGTCCACCCGCCACTGAAAACTGGGTCCCAAGGATGTCACTGCGGTATTGGCTGCGACTGCCATCGGCTCCCAGTCCACCCACTGATCACAGTCCCTCTGACCCAGCCCCGCGTCCCTTTCCTGTCCGCCCAGAGGTAGCACGGGAAGGACGCCATCCTTCTGCAGACAGACTTGGCAGGCCCCTTGTGGACCCGAGACACAAACATTGAGTTCACCCAGGGTGAACGGAGCTATGAGGTCCAAGACCTGATCAGAAAGCTTCAGAGACCAGAAAGAAGACAGATAGAAGACCTGGGTCCTCCTCCCACTTTGATACTGACCTTAGAGTGTGACCTTGGGTAAGAGACACCCCCTCTGAACTTCCCCCCTTATCTGCTGGGCTTGATACCTGAGGCTCTGTCTCTCCCACAGACGCTGTCACCCCTCAAATGACTGTTGCCCAGAGCCCTCCATGCACTCCACTCACCCCAAGGGTTAGGACACATGCAGGTCCCTCTCCCCATCCCTGTGGGTGAGAGCACTGTGCAGCTGCATTAGAAACTGCCCCCAGGTGATTCCCTGATGCAGCCAAGGCTAAGAAGCACACATCTGACAAATGAAGGATAATTCAGACTCTGCTTTATGCCTTCTCCAGCATGCTGCTTCACCTTTCCGCGACATAAATCTTGTCTCTCCAGCTAGTCTGCAAGTCCCAGGAAGGAAGGAGCCAGGTTTTATGACTGTCTGTGTCCCTCAGTGCTCTAAACCCAGAGCCTGACATTTAGGAAGAGCTTGACAAATATTGCTTCACCATTAATTGATGGATACCATTCAGATTTTCTTATTCAACCCCACGTCTCTATAGTACTGAATAAAGTCTAAGAATTTAGCAACTTCTATTCCAAGGAGGGGAAGGAGGCTTTTCCCTTATTCATGAGGCCATGGTTAGGACCACAATAGATATAGGAGGTCTCAGGAGTGGGACTAGATTCCCTCCTCCCAGCCCCACCCAGAGGGAAGTTAGCTTATCCGACCTACATGGCCATCTGTCCATCTCTCACCCAGGCCCACGGTCAGCTCCCTAGACAGTTGCCAGGATGACTGTTAACACCAGACATTTGATTAGCCCCCATGTGATTCTGTTCATGATGCCAACTACAGAAGCCTCATTCCCCTTTGGCTTGGTCTTCCTTTTGTTCTCTATTCAGACTGGCCGGGGAGCCCTTCCTCGGGGTGTGACCTCCTCCCAGGTGGTGGGCCACCGCCAATTCTCAAGGAGAAAGAACACCAGAGAGCAATGCACATCTTGGGATGGTACAGTTCTAAAACAATAGTGGGTATATTAATATTTTCAAAACATATGGCTTTTGGAAAAGATCATGACAATACGCCTTGTTTACGTAGGAGGTCTCAAGTGTAGAAACTAAATGTGAGCCTGTTGGTCTCCCGTGAACACATCAAGCTTGCCCCTACCTCAGGGCCTTTGCACTTGCTGCCCTCATCACCCAAGATGCTTTCTCCTCCTACAGCCACATGGCTTACACCCTTACATCCTTTTAGGTTTCCTTTCCAATAACCCCTTAGTAGAGAGAGTTCCCATGTCCACACTACACAATAACAGTCCCGTTCTAGCTCTGAGACGGTCCCTAACCCTCTCATCCTGCCCTATTTTTCCCATCTGACATGCCATCAGTCAGTGTGTTTATTATTGATTTTCTCCTCTTTTTGTCAGTTTGTTAACTTCTAGGGCACCCAGTGCCAAGCACAGAGCTCAGCTAATCACAGGCACGCGACACAGAGCTAGCAGAGGAGTTCCTTTTTTTTTTTTAAGATTTTATTTGTTTATTGGACAGAGACAGATCACAAGTAGGCAGAGAGGCAGGCAGAGAGAGAGAGGGAAGCAGGCTCCCTGCTGAGCAGAGAGCCCGATGCGGGACTCGATCCCAGGACCCTGGGATCAAGACCTGAGCTGAAGGCAGAGGATTTAACCCACTGAGCCACCCAGGCGCCCAGCAGATGAGTTCCTTAATAAGGAACTATTTGGGGACCTAGGACACTGGACTAAGTCATTCCAGTGTTTAATCTCAAGTACTTCGATCTGCTCAGTGCTGGGCCCTTGCTCAATCACTCAGGCTTTCTTTCCAGGAAATGTGAGCATTTCTCCTGTCTTCCTGACCCTACAAGCATGAGGGGATTAAATAAAGTAAAATGTATAAGAAAGGCTTTGTACAAGTAAAGCAGGCTGATGTGAGAAATGGCGCTGCCACAACGATTAGATATTTTTAACACCTGACTCAGGGAGAACTGAGAATCCAGGCCAAGGACCCCCAGATTAGGAAGACCCGGAGAGGGGCACCGGCTCATCCAGAGCCACCGAGCTTGGCCTGGAAGCTCCTCCTTGATGCTCCCTAGAGGTTCCATTCTGTCACCGTTGGTAGGGGTCCCAGGCTGCTCGGGGTGTGTGTGACAGCACACCAGCGTTGCCAGAAGCGTCCTCCTTTGAGGGGATAGTTTCCACCATGGGGAGCTGCAAGCATATCCAGCCAACCCCCCACAGACCCCCTGAACCTGCAGGTCAGCACCCAGGACAAGCTCAGCATGGATCGCTCTCAAATCCCCGTTATTCCAAGAGGCAGATCACGCACCGGACAGAGCCTCATCTGGTTTCCACCTCTCATAAAGAATTACAAAAGGGCCGCCGCCACCCAAGACCTTCCTCACAGCATCTGTCCTTGTCGTGGAGGTGCTCACCTACCGCTGTGGAAAATCCCAGCTCCTGGGTCAGCCTCGTGTCGATTTTCGCTTTGTCTTCCACCACCCTGTGCTTACGCGTCCCACAGCCACCTTGCTCCCGTTGGACCCTGGATGGGATGGAATCGTGCCCCCCACCCCCAAAGTCCCATCTTTCCCAGAACCTCAGAACGGGACCTGACCTAGAAATAGGGTCGTTGTGGGGTATAATTAGTCACATGACCATGAGCTCAGACCGGAACAGGGCAGGCTCTAAATCCTCTATGACTCGCGTCCTTGTAAGAAGAGGCGAAGACAGGACACAGTTAGAGGGAAGAAGGCCAAGCGACAATGAGGGAAGGGATTGGAGTGAAGGGTCTATGAACCAAGGAATGCCACCAACAGGAAACCTGGCCTTCCTCTGGGCTTCCCATACCTCAAGCTGCCTGTGTCCCTCCCTTTCTCTCTCACAGCTCCCTCCTGAGTCTTCCCAGACTCCCTCCTCCCTGCCACTGGGGCTGGACTCTGTCCCTCACGATTCATAGGCTGAAACCCTCACGTAGTTCAGCATGTGACCACATAGGGAGACAGAGGCTTTACAGAGGTGGCTAAGCTCACACGAGGCTGTTGAGTGTGCCCTGATCCAGTCCTCTCGGTGTCCTGGCGAGAAGAGATGTGGACACAAACACGTGTGGCCATGGCAAGAAGATGGCCATCCACAAGCGAAGGAGAGAGGCCTCGGCAGACGCCGACCTTGACCTCACCAACAACTTAACCTCAGAATTCCAGCCCCCGGAGCCGTGAGAAATTCGTTCCTGTTTTAAACCACCCAACCTGCCGTATTTGTTAACAGCAGCCCCAGCCCCGTTAAAACATTTCCCGCCTTGGCTGTGCCCTCCCAGCCCTCCCCCACCAACCTCTCACCGCCATCAGCTCTGAGACCAGCGCTGTCCCACCTGCCCCACCACAGCCACCCCCGATTCCCGTGGCGCCAGAGCTCGAGGGCTTCCTAGCAGCCTGCGGACTTGGTTCAGAGCCAAGCAAGCAGCGGACCCTCTGGGTAGCCTTGAGAAGTTCACGTCTCCCTCTCAGGGACTCTTTCATCCTCCAAATTGGGCAAAACATACCCCGGGTTCTGGTGAGGGTTACGTGTCATTCAGACCAGTCACCGGTTTGTTAAAAGGTGAGAGTCCCGGTGGAGAGTTACCTGGGCAGCCACAGGGGGACGAAAGCCAGGAATTACCCAGTGCACTCGAACCGGTGAACAATACACAGAGATGCGAGTTTTTGACCAACAGATGTGATAGTTCAAGAATTGGAACCGGAAACCAAGATTCGAAACATTTTGGACCACGTTCTAGGTTACTTTCTTTCAGATTCAGACGTTGTGAAATTTCCACCCGCCGGCGACCCTGGAGGGACACGTGAGATGCGATCCGTGATGACCCCGATCGTACCTCACAGAGAAAAGCAAATGGAATGGACACACGCTGACCTTCCTCCCCGGGCCAGACACAGTCACATAAATCATTTCATTGGACTACAAACTGGGTAGGGCCAATATGGTGCCCATTTACACAGGAGAAAACAAAGCTGGATGTGACTCAGGGTCTTGCCCGAGTCCACATGACAGTCACCGGCACAGCCTAGATCGGAGCCCATGACAGTCCGGCTCACAATCCATATTCTTCCTACAACATCGTGACGTCAGGTACCGTGCTAGGCATGTCTGGTAATAAAAGCAGAGATGCCCACCTGGGGGTGGGGTGGGAGCCTGGCTTCCCCAGGGAACATTTGGCGATATCTGGAGACATCTCATATTGTCGCAATTTGTGGGGCGCTGGGTGGGGGCTGGGAAGGCCATGAAGCAGGCAACAGCACACGGGATCCCCCCAACCATAAAAAACGTCCATCGGTGCCAGGGTTTAGAAATTCTGTATTAAGGGGGCATCTGGGTGACTCAGTGGGTTAAGCCTCTGCCTTCAGCTCAGGTCATGATCTCAGGGTCCTGGGATCGAGCCCCACATCGGGCTCTCTGCTCACAGGGAGCCTGCTTCCCACCCACCCCCCACCTGCCTCTCTGCCTACCTGTGATCTCTGTCTGTCAAATAAATAAATAAAATCTTAAAAAAAAAAAAAGAAATTCTGTATTAAGGTGATGGCCATAATCACCTTACTGAAAAGCCGGCAGCTGAGTCAGACCTAGAGAAAAGACACTGACATACACCACACCACAGATTCCTACAGCAAACAAAGAAGGAATTCAGGATGGTTTTCAGGTTGAGGAGACTTGAGTCTCAGGTACAGCATGTAAGCTGAGAGAGAAAGACCAGGTTTCAAACCCAGCCTTGCTGAGACTAAACCATCCTCCTTTATACACTGTGGTGCTTCCTCAAGGCAGAGAGAGGAACGAGGTGTTTCTCAGAGGGTCCCGGCTAGGGAGAGTCCCTGGAAGATCATGCTCTCAGGAGAAAACAGCTGAGCACTGTGGTCAAATAAGACTGGGGCTCTTTACAGAACGTCTCCCAAGAAGGCACACTCCTAATCCCAGGGACTGCGAGAACCTTCTCCAGCTTTGTTGGACAGCCAACGTCACCCACACGTCTTGTCCCCACTCTGCTTCCAGAATGAATGAATGGTCTTTCCCTTGACCTTGCACTTGACAAGGGGCTTGGGATTTCTAAAAGCTGGCATGTGGCTCTGCACACGGCCTCGGGACTCCTCGACATCGTGAGTGATGCGAGGCTGTCTACAATAAAATGGATCTTTATTTGCACCATAGGGCTTCGTAGGACACCAGGCGGGGTGGTATTCTGGAAGACGGTACAGGGACAAAAACGTGGCATGATCTTAGGTACATTCCTCCCTCCTCGGGAGGAGTTTGCCCATCTGCAATGTGAGACAAGGAGATGAAATGGTCTGTCGGGTTCTCCCCTCGGGGACATTTCCTGAGTCTATCATTCTGGAAGCTTCACAGGTTATCTCTGCAAAGAAGGATCTGAGCCTGTGGCTTTGGGGAATTCTAAGTTTCTAGTTTCCAGTCCAAAAATAAACAGGCGTCCAAGTTTAAAGAGCCGTGCCTCCCACGGGATGAGCTCACTCGGCAGCAAGCAGCCTGTCCCGGGATGGTCTCAAGGAGCCTAGTGTGAAGAAGCTAGAGCCACGTGAAAGGATTCCCCTGAGTGTATACAACCTTGTCCGTGTGCGGGAACTGCTCCAGGCGCCCTGCGGCCCAGGCGTTAGCAAACCCAAAACATTTGGCCACTTCGCCAAACCCTCAGTGCCTTGTTCTCCACCTTTGCAGAGTGAAACATGATCCCCCCCACTGCTCCCCACTCCTTGGTCGGAGACTGTGGGTGAGCAATGCCGGGCATGACTCCCAGGCTATCCCTGGTGTCTTGGCACAATTATTAACAGCATCCCATCTCCCCCTCAAGAGTCCCAGATAAGCCAGATAGATTGCAGGACAAATTATGTGGTCACCGAGATCCAGAAGGGGTTAGTGCTACTGAGCATGGAATCCGGAAACCAAGGCCATCAGCTTCACAGCCCCGCCAGCCATGTTTGGCAAACCCAATACGAAAGAGAGAGAGAGAGAGAAATCCGAAATTAACAAAGCAGTGAACGTGTATCTGCTCTGAAATGGACAAAACTGCCTCCAGTCTCCGCGGCACCGACTCCAAGGCTATGACCGACTTGTCTCATTTCTTCTATTACTCTCCCTTCCCTAACCCCATGCAACCGTAGGGGAGTGGAAAGTGCTACCTTGATCCTATGTTAGAACAGAGAAGGAAACGGATGGGCGGTGAACACCTGGAGAGAAACCAGGAAAACACTGGGTCCTGGGAACCACCAGATGTGCTTTAAGAAGTTATTTGAGATTCATTCCCTTCTTAACAGACTCCCAGCCTGCGATATCGGGAAAATTCAGTAGCTGAAAGGAACCTGTATTCAAGCTAGACAATTCGCTAATCAACCCAAGCAAGCCAACCAGAGAGGGCTTCTCCCCCTGGGCTCAGCATTCTACAACGGTTAATGAGTGCTTGGACATGGAAGTGGGTGGTAGACTGGTCTATGGGGGAAGCACCCTGGGGACAAAGATAATCTTAAGTGACAGTGAAGTTAGGGTCCACGGAACGGATGATCCCCAGAGGCTGGGTGCTGGGCCCCCGTAACAGAATTCAACAAAGCAGCTACAAGTGTGAAATCTAATTCCTCGTTCTAGCCTAAGGACCCCACAAGGAGCTATAGTGAGAAGACTGAGGGGCTCTGTCTGTGCAAGGACAGTGTCAGTGAATAGGAAAGAGGCCGTCTGAGTAAGCTAAGACAAGTAAGTGTTGTGTTGAGTGAGATAGCCTGCCTGGAATAAGGGATGAGAGGGCCCCAGCCCACAGCAGGCTGGACTGTTCCATCCTGATAAGGGGACCCAAAGGTCAAGTGCCAAGTGGAGCAAAGACAATCCCCTCCGCCAGAGAAGGTAGGGACATGATCCGATCAATTGTGAGGAAGCAGGAAACCCAGGGGGCGGCATGAGTGAGGGATACAGGGAGATGGTTTCAACCCAGTGGGTGGGAGGATTTGAACAATCTGAACCATCCATAGCTGGCACAGTCTACCTTGATAGATGGTGAGCTCCTTGTCACCGGAGGCATGCAAGCAAGCACAAGCAGGGGAACTATAAGCTGCAAGTTGTTGGAAGCAGGAGGGTTCAAACGGTCCGTGGGAAACGTCAGTTCATCTTCAGGGTCACATCCAGCTTAGAGCCTGCCACACAGCGGGTACTCGAAAATATTTGTACAATCAACGCGTGGATGAGCTAGCTAGCTACTCGGCTAGGGACCCGGACCTCCCAGGCCAGGACCACCACGATCAGACCAACAAGCCATCGCCACCTGTATCAGGGCGAATGGATTTTGTCTTCCCTCCTCCCCTCTTGGGGCTGCCATAAACATTGAATCAAAGGAGAATTTTATGTTGTGAAGACCAGATGAATGGAAGGATTTGGCTCTGAAAGAAGAGTAGAAGCCACGGGCTAAAGGCCAGGTTCATTTTTTATTCTCAGCCCCGGAGTGGAAGTCTCGCGGTGAGTCTCTTGCTCATCATAGCAATCCAGACAAGAAAAGGACCCCCAAAGAATTTGGCTCTGGCCTTTTCAAGGAAAAGACATGGAAGTCTTCAAAGAGAGATAAAGTAATTTGTATTTATATGAAGTCAGCAAATTCTCTTTTTTTCTCCCCAGTTCCCACAATTTAGACTGTTAAAAGAACCGTATTACAAAACAAACCACTCTAAATAAAGAGAGGAAATCAATCCCAGTTTAGACCTTGTTTAAAGAAATCGTTTCAAATCCCACACAAGAAAAACATACACAGGGCCTGATAAATGCCCTGGAAGCCGGCGGGACCGGGGAGGAGCGTGAGGCCGTCTGGGGCAGAAACGTAAACACACGCGTGCCGAGCGGAAAAGCGTGACCAGCTCCCGTGGCCTCTGGTGTCCACAGGATGGGCCTGGCGGGAGGGGCGCCCAGGGGCCACGAGGGGAGGCAAGCGTGCGGGGGTGGGCAGGAGAGCCCAGAGTCCTACACCCCACTGGTGTCAGCACCCCGCCATCCCACCTCCACCCCCCGGGGAGACAGAGGTCAGGGGACCCCGCCTGGAGACCTCCAGGGAGCTTCAGCCGTCTCAGAAGAAAGACCAGACCTGCTGGCCGGGGCTGGGGAAGCCCGGGCTGGAGCGCGTTCGCGAAGGGCTCTGAGATCCCGGCTCTGCTCCAAGCTGCTGTGAGATGCAGGGTCCTTACCAGCCAGACACAGACAGGTGAGGATCCCAGGCCCAGGCCCGCGGCAGCAGGTGCATGGCAAGTGCTCGGTGAGGTTCTTCCCCGTCTGGCTCCATCACTGACCCCCAACCCACGGCCCCCCAACCACCAAAAGCCTCACAGCCCCCCACCCCATGGAACCTCGTCCATTCCCCGAAATGTCCCAAGACTTTGCCTTGGCATGGGTTCTTCTCTCTGCCCAGAAACCTCTCCCCTTCTTACCCTAACACACTCCCAGCCGGCTACCCCATGTGCTCGGAGCCCGGTCTGAAGCCCCAGACCAGAAGGAGTTGTTCTCTGGATCTTTATTCCCATTGCACGGCTTTGCACGCTGGGTTGAGGAGAGCCCCTTTCTTGCTGGTCTCCCCTGCTAGCCTGTGAGTTACTTGAGGGCAGGGAGGAGGCTCTGCCCTTCCACGAATCTTCCAAGCTTATCAGGGAGACTGGTAGAGGGAGCGTTGGGGGCCCAGGAGCTAGGGAGGGCGTGCAGCCTAAAGGTCTGGTCATGGGAGGCAAGATTGAGGAGGATATGGAATGTGAGCTAAAAAGGAAGCAAAGGACCGGAAACCAGAAGCCCCGAAGGCATTCCTGACCCAGCCTCAGCATCCACTCGGACCCCTCCCTAAACCAAACATCCCACACCAGAGCCTTCGGGCGCATTTGGCTTCCTCCCCAAAGACACTTCCCCTCTCAGTACCTGTCCTCTGCCTCTTGCAAATTCCCTTTTCCTCCAAGGAACCTTCCCTGACCCTGGGTTGAGTTTATCACCCTTGGCTTTGAGTTTCCTCCAGCATCTCTCCTCTCACGGCACCTCCCCTATAACCCCTTGCGTGGCCCTTTGCCACCCTGGCCACTGAGCTCATCAAAGATTCCCAAGGACCTTCCACAGAGAGCTCTGGTGCCCAGGATTTTGGATCAGGAAACAGGTGCTCCGGGCAAGGCAAGGCGGCTCCTCCCGCCGCACGTCCAGCAGGTGGTCCTCGGGCAGATGGCCCTGAGCTCACGTCCTTGGATCCCTGTTGTCTCAGTGTTGCGATGTTGTTGTTCCCAAACATGCCAAATTTAGCAGCGACCATCCTGTGTTCCCTCTACCACAGGAATACAAGGGAGGGATAATCTGGAGCCCGGGATGGAACGTTCAGCTGGCGACAGAAGGTGTGAAGACGCACAGTTAGATTCCTATTAAAAAGTCCTGATAAATTTCTCCACTTCAGAATCGATTGCTCCTGTTCATGCAAATGCCCTGTGTTACTAGAAATTTTCATTTCTCTAGCTTGCAGCCAGGATGTGGGCAAAACTGGGAGTGATGTGCTAGGAAGGAGGGCACCAAATGCCTGGCACAGGGCAGGCTCTCTAATAGCTGTGGAAGGGATGAAAGGAATGAGAATGATTGTAGAAGCCCCTCAGGCCAAGTTAGAGACCCCCCCTCCCTCAGTCCCCATGATCCCCTCCTAATAGCATCGGTCTCTCCTGCACGGCTATCCATCCACCAGGCTGAGAACACTACGGGGACACGGCCAGCACCAGCCTGCCCCTGGCTTCCCTCTGAACCCAGCATCAGACTCACGGTTGGCCCTCAGTCAGTCTTTGAATTAATGGCGTCATCAACTCCTAGATAGCGCCAGGGAAAAGGGAGAATGGCGGGCAGACCACTGCCCTTATGAGCCTCCATTTTCTCGTCTGAAGAGTGAGGTGTGAGTCTCGGAAAATCTGTTCTCGGTACCTGCCTGGCAGCTCTTACCTCATTGAACTGGTTCGTTTGTCTATTTGCCTCTCCTGCGAGACTCGGAGCTCCTCAAGGTCAAGGACTGTAGAATTTTTGATCCTGTACTCCCAGCACCCAGCACAGTGCTGGCATCTAAGGACGTTCTGCAAATTTCCATCTGACTGCAATTTCTTGAGGCCTAGATTCCCGATTCCCATGTCCTTTAGGAATAAAGCACGCCCAGGCCAAATCTTATCCTATCCTGTGTCACATGGGTAGGAAACGGTCCTCACTCAGCTGAAACTCTCTGTGGCAGAATCTGGGCCTGGCACTGTGAAGAGAGAAAGAGAGATGAAAACAACTTGATTCCTGCCCTTAGGGAGTTCCCGACCAGGCTGAGAAAGGCAGATGGTCACAGGATCCAGGACCACGCAGGGTGGTGAGCACAGATCTGGGGTAAGGAGCTTCCTCTGGGCTACTGGCCTGTGGGATGATGATATATTCCAAGAGAAAACAGTTTCACCTTGGAAATGCCAAGAAAAATCTATGTGTGCTTGGAAAAAAAAACCTCTCTGAGTTTAGCGGCTTATTGGGACTATGCCCTGGGAGGGCAGTGCCTTTTCGAGCTAGAAGTTCCTACCTTGAGTCAGGGCAGGGCCTACAGCCCTGGCTGGGGCTTGTTTCCTTCCTGAAATGGCAGATTTCCCTTCCAGGCCGGGGGAACCAGGAACGCAGCTGCGTGGGCTCCATCCATGGAGCGTAGACCCCTGGTGAATTGTGGGACCTCCTCCAACAGCCCCATCCCCAGAAAAAGCTCAGAGCCGAATAGCTGCTCAGTTCCCAGGATGGCTCACAGATCCAGGAAGAAATCAGGCCCAGGGATGGAGGTTCATTCTGGTTCCTCATGCCTGTGGATCGCATGTGGCCCAGAACCCAGCCCAAACCTTCTATGTCAGGTGGGGTCTTGCTGGGGGCCTCAGAAACTTCATCCAGAGCTTCGCCTAATAGACAGGTGACTGGGGAGATGAACCCAGGGAGCGACACGGCTCAGGAAGCAGGAGCGAAGGCATGAAACAGCCCCCTGAGTAGGTCAGGGCTGTCTGCAGCCTTGCCCATGGGGCCACCCAAGTGATCTGCAGCTACTTTCATCTCTCCATCCCACCCCAAGGGGTCATTGAGGCTCCAGGTCCTAGCCGACGGAGCCTAACTCACTGTTCCCTGCTGTGCTGGGGCAGGACAGGGAACATCCAGCTCATAAGCTTCCCTCGTGGAAGGATCTTATCTGGGTTTGTCCTTCCACCAAGACCATACATTCAGGGTAAACTGATCCCCGCAGGAAGCTGGGTTGTTACCATAAGGGGTGATGGATGTGGGCAGCCAGGAGGACTGAATGGCCCTCAGATGCTGCACTTCCAGGAATCCTGAGGGTCTCTTCCATTTGTGGCTGATCCAAAATAGGCCTTCAGGATTTTGCTGAATGAATCAACAAAGAAAGACAAAAATCTATGGAATGGAAGTAATAGTTTTTCTCTTTTTTTAGGTTATTGTGCATATAAGGGGTAATCTGTGAAAAGAACAGAGGAGAGCATCCAGCATAAGCATACACTCCATAAAGGCTAGGAATAAATATTCAGTTCCGCCCATCAACACACTACAGCGCCGGTGTGGCCTGTGCCCAGTGTAGACCAAAGTGCACAGAAAAGGGACTCAAACGGATGATGTCTGTTAAGTGGAAGTGGGGGAGAGTCCGATTTCATAGCCATCCATCTGGCAAGAGCAGACAGTCTGGCAGCATCAAGTATTGGGGCTATTGGAGAGCCAGAGGACCTCGTCTCCACTACAGAGAGTGCATGCGAACTTTGTTGGAGAACAATTTGACGATATCCAGTCATGTTGAAGATGCATATACTCTATGAGCCAGAAGTCAGAGCTATATACATATAAAGAAAAAGTTCCTGGATGGATTCCACAAGACATATATAAGATATTTGGAGCCATTTGGTTTTGAGAGAAAAAATCAAGGGGACGAGTGAATAAAGAGAGACAAACTGTAAGCTAGTCGTGTTATAGAGTCCTACAGAATGAATGAAGTAAAACCTACTTTTAAGCCTGGATGAGTCTCCCAATAATTTAGACCCATATCCTGGGAGGACATTTCCTAACAAGGCAATCGGTCCCAGATATGACATATTTAGGTAGTTATTGCCTTGTTTCTTAGGAAAACTGTGGAATATGTCTCTCTTTCAAACTTTCCATATGTTCCAAAGAGATTCTGGCCCACTCCAATGAATTGGAAAGATTCTATTCTGTTGACAAGTTAGAGACCAAAACAATCAGTAAATATCAATTCTTGCAACAGTAGGTAAGTCCTAAGCCAAGGACATGGATTGGGCAGGCATGGTGAGAAGATTCCATGCACACCAGAAACCCCAACACAGATCCTGGGAGCCTGCATCAGGATTCTCCAGGCCTGCGTGTCCTAGCTGTCTCGTGGGGGGGCAGGGGAAAAGGTGGGCATTTCAGGAACTTTCTGGTAACATCCTCATACCTTTCAACCTAAATCCTTCCTTCCTACCTAAATCCAGCCCATTCTCCAGAGCTCACCCTTAAATTCCATCAGACTTTAGAGGCTGGCCACATACTTAAGTGACACATGATACACTCTCTAGGTGTCCTCAAATCCACCTTAGGTGGCTAGGACAGTGTGTGCATGAGATGCTAGGACAGCGGCCACACCGGGATAGAGACATGCCCAGGATAATTTCAGTACATGAACATCGGTCTGTCTGTAAGGTGCCTGTAGGACTGGTTTGGGTCGGGACATTCGGCATGGGCAGCTAACACCGTACACATGTTGTAGAGAAATTCCCCTGGGTCCATTCAGGATTCTGATTCCAGAAGCGCTGAAGGAGGCATGACAGGTAGCTGAACTCTGACCATAGATATTCAAGGAGTTCGTTCCTCCCCCAGCCAAAACCTGTTATGCCCCTGTATTCCCTCTTTGGAAGATGGCTCCACTTCCCATCAGGCTACCCAGTGCAAAACAGACAGGTTTTCCTAAACACCTCCTTTGCCATCAGGTGCTAAGGCCCCTGCCGGCCCTGAATTCTTCCCAGCTCACGTCCGTCCCCTCCCACGGCCGTGCGTCCCCTCGCACCCACCCTATTGCACACCCTAATGAGATCTCCACCTTAACCCTCTCTCTCCCTGTGGCACCCTCTATGCACTTCAACGACAGGGATCCTTATCCACCAACACATCCCACAGGAGAAATTCCAAGCTCCTAAGTATCCTCCTTGATCCATCCCTGCCTCCATTCCAACATCAGCTCCCACCATCTCCTTTCTCGCAACGTTCTGTATGGAAGTGCTGGGAACTTCTAGCATTCTCCACACTGTTCTATACCCCCAAGTTCCAGCGTATGTTGATACCTCTCACTGGAAGATTTCCTCTCCTGTGGTCCTCCTGTTGTCCTTCAAGACAGCTCAAGACCTATTTGCCTGTGGCGCCTCCCTGCCTCCCGCCTCTACGGAGCACAGCACCTGTCCTTCCTTGTCCGTCTGCCTCCCTCATGGTCAATGACACTGAGTTGTTTATCTGTCTGCCTCTCCCACTGGACTGCTTGTCGCTGCAGAGTTTGCTCAGCGTCTGTTTATGTCTCTAGCCCCACCATCTATGACAGAGTTCAGGAAATGCTTTTGGACACATTTTCTAGAAATTTAAGAGGAAAATTTGATAGTCCTTGGCGACTCATTAATAATTTCTTCTGAATTCAGCAGGACTAGTCTTTCAGGAAGGAAAAAAAAATGTCAGTTCAAACTCAAGAACCTAGAACAGAGCAGACAGGAGACCAGGAATATGTCAAGTAAATGGTTTAGAAGAGTCCAGGGAAAAGAGCCTTATGAAGAATCCTTTAAGAATTGGATGACAGGGGACGCCTGGGTGGCTCAGTTGGTTGAGCGGCTGCCTTCGGCTCAGGTCATGATCCCAGCGTCCTGGGATCGAGTCCCACATCGGGCTCCTTGCTCGGCGGGGAGCCTGCTTCTCCCTCTGCCTCTGCCTGCCACTCTGCCTGTGCGTGCTCTCTCTCTCTCTGACAAATAAATAAATAAAATCTTTTAAGAATTGGATGACAGTATGTCAGCTTCTTTCCTAAAAAATAGACTCATGTTCATATGTACAGCATTCAAAGGCTCATGGCTATTCTTAGAGTCATGGGTCCCAGGTGTAAATGCCGGGCCTGGGGTCAGAGGCAGAGTCCAGATTCTCATGGAACAGTAGGCCCCCAGCTTCTGGGTTCCTAGAAGCCTGGGGCATAACTTCCCAGAGTACAAGCTCCCAGCTGGTGAGCATCAGATCCC
This sequence comes from Mellivora capensis, assembly GCA_004024625.1. Taxonomy (NCBI): domain Eukaryota; kingdom Metazoa; phylum Chordata; class Mammalia; order Carnivora; family Mustelidae; genus Mellivora; species Mellivora capensis. Next base: position 112,334 of record PISX010000293.1, read on the forward strand.
CAAGAGTAGTGGTCCTGGAGCAGGAGGGCATGTCGGATTATTATATCCCATGGCTCTGGTCTGATCCTCAGTTCAGCCGCCACACCCACAGAAGCTGTAGTAAAAAATTCACATGGTTAGGGGGTTTTCCCTGGTTTTATTTGATCAATTTCTAAGGTTTGTTATTTATGTGAGAGGAGGGAAGGGAGGGAGAGAGAATGATCAGGAGGAGGGGCAGAGGGAGAGGGAGAAGCAGGTTCCCTGCTGAATGTGGAGCCCAACATGGGGCTCCATCCCAGGACCCTGAGATCACGACCTGAGCTGAAGTCAGATGCTTAACTGAGTGAACCACCCAGGCGCCTCTGATCAATTTGAAAGGCAAGCAGAACTGGTCTTAGGTGGGTAGAGAATGAGGGAGATCTCCTCCTCACTCCCCACCTTGAACCTGGCAGGAGAGGTAAGACACAGATATAAAATCACAATAAAGTGAGGAAGGAAGTGTCAAGTTTTAAGAGAAAGGGCTAGACAAGAGGAGCAGGGGTCTGGCCTGTGTTTTCGAGGGCATGCTGAGTTTCTCAGTATAGAAAAGGAAGGAAGGAAAGAAGGAAGACAGGCCTCCATGCCACGAGGCCCGGGACAGCGACCACCGCGGAGTAGCAAATGTCAGGTGCGCCAAAGCCCGGGATGCTAAGGACCCCGTGCCCTGCTGGTGCGCGCACTCCTCCTGGGGCGCGGGAGGTTGCTGGCCTCCAGAGAAGCCTGCTAGACTTTGAATATACTGCCAGCTCACTGGCACTCCTTTCTTCCCACTCGGAGCAGCTGGTCCAGTGAGAAGAGAGCAGTGAGGATGAGGGTAGGATGTGTCAGTCACCCAAGGGTAGGGACTTGCTCGGGACTGCCTGGGACCCTCCCACCATGGTCTCTACTATTGGTGCAAGCCCCACCAGCTCCCAGAGGGGCCGCGGTCCTATGCTCCTGCTGGGCTGTCCCCTCACAAAAATGGGATTAGTGGTGTGAGGCAAGGGGACATCCGAGGGTCCCCACAATGCCGCTCAAGTCACCCACCCTCCAGGAATCAGTACACACCCAAGAGGCACATCTTATCAGTCATTCTCACTTTAGCATGATGGAAGAGAGGGCCGTAGAGATGAGATTTTGAGGCGTGGCCAAAATTCTCTGAGCCCCTAATCCGCATTTACTAGCCACAAAGCCTCAGGAAAGTTACTTAGCACCATAGGTTTGGGCAGAACCAACATCAACCTTTCTGAATCCTCTCTCCCTTACTGTGCAGGTCCTGGGCTTCTCTCTGCTCTTCTCGTGTCTGAGCCCCTTGGTCAGCACCAGGCCACCTCACCTTGCTCTCCAGAGCCTGTCCCCATGCCATGCTCTCTGCACCCTTCAAGGCCATGCCTTAGAGGGCAAGACAGAGATCTTGACCCCTGGTTTCAGAGCTCCTGCATGCCCCCTGTGTGCCCCCAGTTAACCTGAGGGGTACATTCAGCCATCGGTCTCTTGGTCAACCGAGCTTTGGCACTGAGTGGGTCCCCCGGCCCTGTTCCCAGCTCTCTAAGGATTCCCTCCAGGGCTCCGGGGAGCTGCTCATCTAGACTATTTGTTCAGGCAACAAAATGATTGCCACCAAACTGTCAACCCCACCTTCTCGTACTTGGAGGCTGCACACCCCCAGTGCCTCGGGCTATCCTCCCATGTCACAGGTGAGTAAACCAAAGTCCAGAGAGTCACACAAGGAAATGGTGACCCAGCAAGGACCAGAAACCAGGTCTCCTGACTGCCTGTCCCAGATGTGTCCCCGAACCTCCCCGCCGTTTCCCTGGTCATTCCCACAGAAGCTTTCAAATTCACATGCTTGGCAAAGAAGGTTCCACGCCTTCCCAGCTTCCCTCCCAGCGGTGTTCTGAGGATGTGCTGAGGCAGCGAGTGTGACAGCTCTTAGAGGAGCAAGAGGTGCTGTAGAAACACGAGTCTCAACGACAGCTAAACCTCTGAGGGTCACGTGGCTGCAGGTCACCTTCCTCTCTCTCTCTCTCTCTCTCTCTCAACTGCAGAGGAGCATAAAGCAGGGCCCTTCCGGAGAGAGGCTGCTAACACCTTGAACATGAGGAAATCCTTCCACCGCAGACCAGCTCCAAGCTGAACAGAGAGAATTGTTTGGAAGGGGCTCTCATTTCCTCCTTCCTACCCCCTCCCTCAGGCAGAGTATTCAACAGGCACTAATTTCACTTTATAAATGGAAACTGAATCACCGCATTCCAGGCTGGAAAATGATTGGAAATGAGAGTATGTCCGAGGTCAAGACCTAGCCACTTCCTCTCTGGACAGGAAGTGGACCCTCCAAATCGTCCTGCAGGGCCTCTCACTGATAAGAGGCTGACTTTGGCCCTGGACTGGGGGAGCTCTCTGCTGTTTGCAAATCACACTTTAAAGGAGAGAGAGAAAAAAAGAAAAACCCGGATGTCCCTCTCTAAACAGGGATGTCAGCTCAGGAAGGAGGGATTGTGCAGCTGCATTTTTGCGGGGGGTTGTCGACAGCATACAAATTGTTTAAAATCTGTTGTAAACACAGGCATAGAGTTATGGTGAGTCAGGCAACAGTGCTGGGTCCTCTCTCGAGCGCTGCATCAGGCCTCCCAGAGCCACCAGGGCCCAGCTTACACAACTGGCTATTCCATATTTGAAGATACTGGGAAAATCAGGCCTCTGAAAGACATGACTCACCAGGCCCTGAACAGCGATCAGCAGAGATGAAAGGGGCCTCATGCCTGTGGATGGACCTGGGGAGCAATGCAGGGAAGGGGGCTGGGAATTAGAGCAACATTTGCTGGTCTGCACCGGTCTGGGAATGCTTAAGAACAAGGATTGGTCGTCTACACCCCAGCTCCCAGCTCTGGGTGGGACACAGGGCCTGCATCAGCAAATGCCATGAAGCAGACCACAAAGGTAAAGAGCATCATCATGTGTTGGCTCCTTTGGTCTACAAACAACCCTGGGCTCAAATGAGGACTCTTTGTGTCCTGGGTGTGGGGTCTCAGATCAAGTCACTTAACCACGTGGGATTGTCATTTCCATGCCTGTACATGGGGCCTAATGCTGCTGAATTTCTAGAGGTCCTGTTGGGATGAAAGGTCATGTCTGGAAATTTAAATCCATTTTGGTCTGGAAAGCCAAATGTGTTTCTTCAAATATCTGTTGAGTTATTCTCAAAGATCACCAGCCCCTGTCTTCAACAAACCTGGATCTTAGTAAGAAGAGGCTGAGACAAATATGTTTGCTTGTTATGGCAGCAGAGCATACACACCATAAAGCACTTGGGGACTACAGTAAAGAATGCATAAACAGGAAAACAATCACCAAAGGCAACCCCCATTAACGTGCTGGCAGGTTTTCTCATTCATTTTTTTATAAGTGATTATGCCATTCTGTATTGGTTTCTATTGCTGTGTAATAATTTCCCACAAGCCCAGGGACTTAGGGCAACACCCATTTATCATCTCACAGTTCTGTGGGGTCTGAAGTCCCAGTGGGCTCAACTGGGTTCTCTGCCTAGAGTCCCTTAGGCCCAAGTCAAAGGGTCAGTCAGTCTTGTGTTTTTTTTGTTTTTAAGATTTCATTTATTTATTTGGCAGAGAGAGAGAGATCACAAGTAGGCAGAGTAGCAGGCAGAGAGAGAAGGGGAAGCAGGCTCCCTGCTGAGCAGAGAGCCCGATGCGGGGCCCAATCCCAGGACCCTGAGATCATGACCTGAGTCGAAGGCAGAGGCCCAACCCACTGAGCCACATGGCCGCCCCCAGTCTTGTGTTTGGGAGCTGGGATGACTGTCCTTGCAGGCTCATTTAGCTGGTTTGGCTGACTTCGGTCTCTGGCGGTGGCAGGCCTGAGTTCCCTGTTTCCCTCTGGCTGCTAGCAAGGGACCTCTTCCAGCTTCTATAGCAGCTTCTCTCCAGGACTTGCCTGAAGTCTTCTCCATCTTCAAGCACAAGAGCATGTCAAATCCTTCCCATGCTTTCAGTCTCTGACTCCTCCTACTGCCAGCCAGAGAAAACTCTTGGCTTTCCAGGTGCATGGAATTACATTAGACCCACCTGAGTAATCTCCCTTTCACCATGGAACATAACATAATGCCTGCCACAGACAAAGGTCACTGGAGCCACTGTAAAATTCTGCCCACCATACATTGTGTACTCAATTTGTGTCCCTTTCTCTCCCTCACACCAGAGTGACAATAAGAGTGAATCATCACACTGGTTATTTACTGCTGGAAACCGTTTGGGCCATGCCCTGCCTGATTGGCCAGTCGTTAACTATTTTGAATATATCCCAAGCTTTTGCCCCTCTAATGACTGTCTTTTCACACATGAAAAGATTGCATAAAGTTCCATTGCATGGATGCAACATTATCTATTTAATAATTATATTAACAAATAGCCACAGTGTAGGAAGTATTGATTGGCTCAGGAGGGATGGCAAGCCACTGACACTGGGGAATAACCTGATCAGTTTTGTATTTATAAAGATTACTCGGTCAGAAGTGGAAATGGTTGGCAGAAGGGAAACCAGCAACATCAACAGAAACAAATTGGAGGGCCCTGCCGGTAATTCAGGTGGCTGAAGTGTGAGTCAACTCATGTCCTCACTAAGAGCTACAAGCTTTCAGTGACCCATTTATCCAGCAAACACTGAGCACCTATTGGGTACTTGTCATTATTCTGGGCCCCGAAAACACACAGTGCTAATGCACTCTCCCTGAGAAACTCACAGTGTAATAAGTAAGAGAAACCTGTGCATAGCCCAAAAGTCAAGTTCTAGATCCTCTGATGGTCTTTGTACAAAATCCAGTGAGGGCACAAAAGAGGGAGTGGCCAATTCTTCCAGGGAGCAGAAAGAGGACAGAGGGGAAATGAGAAAGGGAAAGTCTTAAAAACAAAGGTGTTATGGGTTAAATTGTGCCCCTCCCCAATCATATGTTGAAGTCCTAGCCCCCAATATCCCAGAATGGGGCCTTTCTTGGAGAGAGGGTGTTTATAGAGGGAATCAAGTTAAAATGAGATCATGAAGGTGAGCTCTAAAGAGAGCAAGTCTGGACACAGACGCACGGGAAGAATGCCACGTGAACATGAAGACCAAGAATAGAGTGGTGCTTCTAGGAGCACTAATGACTGTCAGCAAGCCAGCTAGAAGGGAGTGGGGCACAGATCCTTCCCTAATGCCTTCAAAGGGGGCATGCTAACACCTAGACCTCAGACTAGAAGCATCCAGAATTGTGGGCCAATAAATTTTTGTGGTTTACGCTATTCATCTTGTGGAGCTATATCACAGGGGCCCTGGGAAATGAATATAGTCAGCAGACCCAGGGAAACCTATTTGAGGGCAACCATGGCATAAACCAGGCTGGTGAGCTGGAGGCATGAAGTATGAATGGGGAAGCAGAAACTGAGGTGCAGAGGCAGGCCCGGGCTGGACAACCTGCGAAGGGCCACACCTGCTGAATCAAGGACATGGGAGTCTGCATCTGGAAGGTGCTGGAGGCACGTGGAAGAATTTCAGCTGGTAAATGCATAGGGCTTGGTCACCAGTGGCGTGTGAGATAGGCGGTCTTTAAGATGATGCCCAGCTTTCTGCATAGAGGTTTTTCTAAGTGTCTTTCATTTCTAAAGGAGGGAAACACAGCCCATCCGTCCAGAGGAGCTTGTTTCCCCCGTTGCCAGGAGCAGCAGCTCCGCTGGGTTACTGTGATAGCATCTAACCATCCGATCCCAGGCTGCCTCCTCTGATAACCACCGCTGTCCCTGTCCAGAAAAGGGAAGCTAAGACTATCACTGTCATGTGCCCTCCACACCCCCGCAGGAGAAAAAAAAAAATCAGTGTTTCCATAATCACGACTGCCTTGGGAGCTGCCAGGAAATTCCAACAGGAAACTCCCATTTGGAAGTGTTTTGTTTTGATTAGGATGTGTTTATTCCCCTCCAAGGATGCGTTTTGGCGCTGGGGCTGAGCCTGGTGCTTGTGCCTAACACGGGCTCAAGAAGGGCATCAGCCGCCTCCAGAGGCAAACCAAGGGGCCAGAGGGCTGCAGGCTGCATTCAGGGAGCACCCCTAGGCTGGTGTCTGGAGAGGCACCCACAGGGAACCAGGATAAGCCATTTCAAGAGGCACCAGATGCCTTTTACTTCGGCCTGGGACTCCTGGGGCCCAGATGAGCTCAGTTCCTGCACCACTGTTCCAATCACCCTTGACTTGGTATTTACTTTAAACAAAGCTCTAGGAGGAGGTGAATCCGCCTCAGCCCTTTGTTTAGAAAGCTCCTGCTTGAGCTCTTCCCAAATCAACTCCACCTCAGCTTCCAGGCACCAGGAAGGCCATGCCCATGGTCAGGACAGGATTCGAACCACAAGACCAAATTCCAATGTCATCACCCCCATGCCCCCCAGTCCCCAGCTGCCCTGATGAAGCCAACCAGGCCTCCACTCCTGTCCGCCATGCACTGCTCCTCAGGGCCCCCCAGGTGAGGTTCCCAGACCCTCAGTTCCAGGGATATCCTGCAGCTGCCCCAGTACAGAGCACCCCCATTCTGTCTGGGGGATCAGGGGCTGTTGGCCTTCTATGAAGGCTGTGATCAGACTCCCAAGTCCTCTCCTTCCCCAGACATTTTCATTGGTGCTTCACAAGCAAGTCTCCTAGGCAAGGGTAGGGATCCAGGGCACAGCCTTTGGCTCCAAGGATGAAGAGCAGGGTTGGAAATTCCATTGCCCACTTCCTTCGGGCTCCCAAGGCCCCTCCCTGGTCTAATGTTGAGGGGATTCTAATCAGCTCTCCATAGCACAGCTGGGGTTGGGTGTCGTGCATTCAAAAGGAACAAAGTCACAACCAGCATGCCTTTCCTTTTCAATATTCTAAGATTTTCAAATGGTCCATGAGGCCCAGGCTGCAAGGGACACGGTAGCTCCTGTCTTTGCCCCTCATCTGGGCTGGGATGCCACAAGAGACAAAAGAGTGTGCACCCTCCCACTGAGTTTCTTCAATACTGTCACAGAGAAGGCTCAGAGATGAAATTCCAAAAAAGAGAAGTGAGTGACTCCTCACTTCTCACCTGCTCCCGCCACCCTCGCCCAGCTTCCTGCTTGCCTGGGCTGTTCTCAAACATGGGTTTTATTATGAGTCAGATGCAATGGAGGCCGCTGAAGACATAGTTGGTTGCCCACACATCCTAAGAGGAGGGGGCCATCACACCACAGAGAACCACACGAGGAAGCACCAGGGCCGCTCAGGAGGCAGATGGGGTGATGGGAAAATGTAGGCCAAAGCTCTTATCATGGGAAGGAAGGGGAGGGGCAGGTAAATTGGCCTAGAATTGGCTAGGTTGGATAGTTTCAGCAGGCTCTGGGGCATGAGGGCTGTCTCTGGTTGTCTGGTACATGGCCCTGGGGTATCTGAGAGGCTGATAAAGGAGCCGTTGGGTGTCAACTCTGGATTGGTGGGCTTATGTAGGAAAGACACCCTCAGTAAGTCATTTACTGTCTCTAGGAATTAGCTGACCCTCAGAAGGGCATCCTTCCAGGGTCAGCCAGGCCCAGACGTCAGAGCATCAGAATAAAAAGATGTGTTTAATACAAGGGCTCACAGGACCGAGAGCAGCGTTGGTGGTGGATGCCAGTGATCTCCACGCAAAAGGTATGGAGCATCTGACAGCGATCAAAGAAGTTTGTGTAGTCTCAGCCTCCTCTGAGTCTCAGGGCAGTTTCGGTAGGTAGTTGGGGCAGAATGAATAATCCGCATTTATAGATGATTAAAAGCATAGTGGATGATATGACTTTCCCAGGGTCGTGCCCAGCAAGAGTAGATCCGGGCTTAATTGCAGGCACCCTTGGCAATGTCCACAGAGTCCTCTTTCAAGTACATCTCCCGGCCTTTCTGGGAGAAGAGGAATAACCAGGCAGTGGGGAAGCTGGACGGTGATCTTGTCCTTAAGACTGTCTTTGGAAGGGCAGAGAGAGAGATTGTCAGAAAACATCTGTTTTCCATTGGCTACACAGATAGCTACATCAATAGCCAAATAAGTATCTGTTTAATTGAATGAAGGTCATTAAAAGACAATGAACACTTGAGTGACTTCATCTGTCAACTGGATCCTCTCTCTTGTTTCCTTCCTTGTAGTTAATTCAACTTCTCATGCTTCATGCCCCTTGACTTGGTTCGATTGAACACTTACTTAGTGCTGTTTATTTTGTGTCACACTCTGTCCTAAGAGCTGGAGAAACAGAGAAAATAAAACCCTACATCTGCCCTCAAGATACAGTGGTGTCAAGGGAGGGGTGAAGCCACGTTACGATATGTCTGCAACGTTACGATATGTCAGCGCCTGGGTGGCTCAGTCGGTTAAGCGTCTGCGTTTGGCTCAGCTCATGATCCCAGGGTCCTGGGATCGAATCCCACATCGGGTTCCCTGCTCAGCAGGGAGTCGTCTGCTTCTCCCTTTCCCTCCACCCCTGCCCCCTGCTTATGCTCGCTCTCTCTTTCTCTCTATCTCAAATAGGCTGTGGTTACAGGGGTGAGAGTAGCTGAGGCAGAGGTGGAGGGAGAACCACAGGTGGGACTGCAGGGCAGTGGTCTCATGGTCATAGCAGCAATGGCGGTGAATATTTAGAAATAAGCTAAAACCTGTACAATAATGATAATAGGAAGAGCGGTGAGAAAAGCGGTGGCAGTACAAAGGCTGCTTGCTTCCTGAGCAGTGAGGGGAAAGCCAACATGGCAATGCCTGGGTCCTGCCTGGAGCTATCCTTATTTCTCCCATCCTACACTCTGGACAATTATTTTAATCATGCACCGACCTGGCCAGCCTGACCTTTGGGAACTCTGCCCCCTTTCAAAAGAAACTGCTTGATTTAATTCACAATAAAGAGACATCTGTAGATCATCAATGCCCTAAATCATCTGAGCCCCTATAACAAAAGACCCCAGACTAAGGGACTTAGAAACATTAGAAATTAATTTCTCACAATTCTGGAGGCTGGGAATCCACAATTGGGACACCAGCATGGCTAGGTCCTGGCGAGAGCCGTCTTCCGGGATGCAGATGGCCAACCCCCTGTTGTGTGATCCTCAGATGGCAGAAGGATCAAGGGAGCTCCCGGGGAACACTATTATAGGGGACCTAACCCCATTAGTGAGAGCGTTGACTTTACAAATAAAGCTACCAGTTATTTTACCACCAAAAATGAGTTTATTTGGGAATAACGGACAATTATAGCCCAGGATCTACAAACTCCAGCAAAACCATAGGCAAGCCAGGAGAACAAGAGAGAAGAGGGTGGTTTTTCAGAGGAAAGGGGGAGTTGAGAGGGCTGTTGTAAATAAAAAATTCAATGGAGTAAACTGGGAGTTCAAAGTACACTGGCTTCTCATTGGCTGAACTGTAACTGTCTCTCATTGGCTGGACTGTTGCTGGGGGAGGAGGAAACCTCTCTTCCTCATCCTGCTAGGATGATAAAATTGTGGCTAAAAGGGTGTCAACTTGTGCAGTACGTTGGGTCTCCAATTGACCACCAGTAGTAGGGTCCCCTCCCTTCTGGCTTTCTGATTCCTTTTTAAAAGGGTTTCCTTTTATTGATTTTCAGAAGAGTTCCACCCTCATGACCTCATTACCTCCCAAAGGCCCCACTTCTTAGTATCATCACCTTGTGGGGGTGGGATTTCAACATGCGAATTTGGGGGCAGAGAGAGAGAGAGACACATTCCCTCCATAGCAATCAGGCTTCCCAGATGAAGTATATATTTCTAAGAGTTGAGTTCCAGCAGACTAAATGTTTTATAGACGTCCAATTACTTGGACCAATTACTTGGACCAATTAAATAAATTTAGTTTGGCTGTTTGCTTTACATATTTTGGAACAAATAAATTTTTCAGGCCTCAAACATTTTTGTAGGTCCTTAGAAAGCTAATAGAACCTGGACCCTGTACTTAGAGAGGTTAATGGTCAAGCAACTCTGGCCCAGAGGGCTATTCAACAAGGAAAGAATGCATTCTTTCCACGCACATCCCACCTTACCCCTCGCCCCCAGGCCTTGAACTTGACTGGCTCTGATCTGAGGAGGGTCCCAGAAATACATGGCAACAAGGGAGAAAGCCAAATATGAGACCCTCTCTCTAATGACAAAAGCCCAGAAAGGACACACACACACACACACACACACATACACACACACACACCAGTGCGCCTCCACCCCCACACATGCTCCTCTAGGCCCAGAATTTGGGAAACCAGGGCTGTCATCACCTGTAACCAGCATGCCAGGGCCTCCTGGGACACATGGGGATCAAGGCCCAGCCCTGGTGACTCATTCGTGCCCAAGGACCCCACAGCCCTGTGGGCCCCAGTATCCTTCCTAAGAAACAGCAACAGTAATTACTGTTTTTAAGAGAAACAAAGAGAGAAGGACGAGTGGCAACAAGAGGTCTTGCTCTCTGGCCTGAGCAGATGTTTCCATCAACGCCCTTCTGCAGAAGGGGCCCCTAAGTCTGGGGACCAGTTCCCAGATGGAGTCCTAAAAGTTTGGAGCTGCTCAGGAGTGGCCATCTGAAGGTGCTGGAGAATACAGGTGAGGGTCTGGGCACCACAGTCAGCTGCCAGCTGGAAGCCTCCAGAAGGAAACACCAAGGTCTCGGTGAAGGAACCTCAGACTCCAGAGTCTTGTTAGACGCTGGGAGATTTCCTATGCAAGGGGCAGCTCACAAGGAGGGCCAAAACTCATTGAAATGTTCAGCACAGCTGCTCATGTCTGGCCTGGAAAGAGTAAAAGTGAAAAATTTTCCATGGCTCCTGTTTCCTACGAGGCAAAATACAAACCTCTAAACATGGCACCCAGGGGTGTCTATGATTCGCTACTTAGACTTACAAAAATTTTTTAACTTTGACTTTTGTATAGGCCAGGGACTTCCTACTTACTCCTCTGCCTTTTCTCCTACATCTCAACTACACTGAGCAATTTGTTCCTCCCAGGCCCAGTCTTATATCCAGACGTACCCATTCCTCAAGGTCACGTCCTTCTTGAAGCCAACTGTGATCTTCCTTTCTACTGGGCCTTCTGCTGGGCCCCACTCAGCTCCTCAAGGAGCTGAAAACTTAATGTACACACAAAAACATTTGGAGGGATGTTTCTAGCAGCCAAAAGTTTGGGTGATCATGATGTGTCGATGCCCCACCGGCCGGGGGGAAGGGGGACAGATGCTGAAAATACGGGAGGCTCTGCCTATTGGGTTGGCTGGGAGAGAACTTGCCCCAGATTTGCCACAACTTGGAAGCAACCAGATGTCATGCTGTTGCTGAATGGCTGCACAAAGTGTGGTCCATCCAGACAAAGAGGGATTACCCACCTCAAAAGAAAAGCTGCAAGACACGAAAGCCACAAATAGGAAATGTAAATGCCTATCACTAAGTGACAGAAGACAATCCATAATGGCTGATTCTAACTCTAAGACATTCTGGAAAGAGTAAGATGATGGAGCTGTGGAAAGATCCGCAGCTGCCCAGGCTTGATGGGGGAAGAGAGGAATGAATGAGTAGGCAGGACAGAGGGTTCTCCAGCCATGACCATGCCATTACATATTTGTCCAGACCCACAGGACGTGCCACACCGACAGGGAAGCCCAGTGTAAACTCTGGACTTTGCGGGGTAATGATGCATGAGCTTGGGCTCATCACCTAGAACACAGGTGCTGCCCTAGTGGGGATTGGGGGGAAGTACATGTGGGACAGAGGGTATGTGGGAAATCTCCGTACCTACCTCTCAACTTCATCATGAACCTAAAAAAAAAACTTGTGTGTAACAGAGGAGCAGGGCTCTTCTCCCCTGGGGAAGCCCCCCCCCCCCCCCAGTCAGGGCTGCGGAACGGCTCTGCACCTGCAGTAATGCCGGCCATGTGTAGCACGCTGGGTGGACAGGCCAGCCACTTCATTACTTTGTGCTTAAGGAAATGCCTCCCAGCTCTAGCTCTGCACTTGCCTTTTTAAATTTCACAACTGCTAAATCCACTCCCAGCATTTTTTATAGCGATCGAAAGCAGTGTGGGGATCAGCAGCAGAGACCTCCCCATGCAGCTGGCCGGTGAGTCCCTGGGGCCAGGAGACTCATGAAAGCCCAAGGCAGCCTCCCCAGGGAAACCTGGTCCCTTAGCCGGATCAGCTGAGCTGGAGTTAGGGGAAAATTCTCCCCATGATTAAAGGCGAGTCCTTTAGTAGTTGATGGGTTCTAAAGGGCACCCCACTAGGGACCAGATCAGTGTGGGTTTAAATTCTAACTGTCCCGATTTACCCCTCTGGGCCCCAGGACCACATGCTGGCTTCTCCTCTGAGTTCCTGGGGGGTGGGGGTGGGGGGAGGCTTTTTCCTCTATTTGGTTTTATTTACCCCGCTACCAAGAATAGCACCCAGTCCACAGTGAACCTGATGTGAAAGACCTCGGAACAGGATGAGGGACGGGCAGGACATCAGTAACCCAGAAGGCCTGCATTAACTGAAAGGTGAAAAACACCCACCCAGGTGGGAGGCTCGATGCCTAAGAAGAGCCCTGGGGTCCGAAACTCGGGTCCAGCTCCATCTCTGCTGCCTGGGTGGCCATGGATGGGCCAATGCCATGGGGAGGCCCTCCGCGTGCTCACGGGCAGGGTGTAGAGATGAAATGAGATCCTGGGAGTAGAAGGGTCCTGGGGTCTGTGAACTCTAGGCTCAGGGATGCAGAATTTTGGAGGACAGAAGGACCATCTGCTGAAATTAAGCAGCTTGGCTGCTCCTGGCCTCTGTAATGCAGGTGGAATCCAGGCGAGCAGGTGGGTACCATGTGCCTCCCATACAGAGGCTCCATCTTTATATGACTTCATGGCCTTCATGAAGCTGAGTGTGATAGCTTCCAGGCTCTGCCAAAGGCTCAATGTTGGGTTATATTGTCTAATCCTCACAGTAACCACCCCCGCCTCCCGCCTGAGTCGGGACGAAGATCGCTCTTTTACGTATGAGGAAGCTGACCGTCAGGAGCCAGGGGCGGAGCCAGCATTTGAAATCAGCCTTTCTGGCGGACCCCATCACTCTTGCTCTCGCCAGGTCATCTGTGGGCTTTTCCTCATTTCCATGCCACATGGAAACCCACCTTCCTTCACATAGACTAAGTGGCTGGGAACCAGCTGCTCAGGGCACTCCCGGCCATTTGCATGAATGACTTTCCTGGGAAATGTCAGCCATCCAACCCGCCTGGCGCTGCACACTGGCCAAGGGTCCAGGTGCTAACGAAAAACCAGCCACGTGGCTCAGAGGGAGCAATGCTGGTCCAGGCCTGGAGTGGCCTGAGCCAGAAGGCCAGCTTGTGGCTATCATCTTCAGGGCTGGCTGTCCTACAAACCTTAGGGCTTCTTTTGTTAGAGTGAAAAAGGAGCAGACGATTGCAGGTCTGTACCCTCCCTCACCTAGACCGAAGGATCAAGGCTGCTAAGGGCTCAGCTTTCCAACCTTGGCTCCACTACACCCCCCCCCCCCGCCATAGCCCCATGTCTACCCCAGCCACTTGCTTCAACCCAGAGACCAAGGCTCCTGCCAGCCTCCAGCCAGGACCCTCCTCCCTTTTACTCCCACTCGACAAAACTCACTGAGCTTTCTCTGTTTGCAGTACTAAGGATCCAGAGGTGACTCAGACATGGTTCCTACCTCAAAGGAGGCCAATGTCAAGGGCCAGTAGCAGTCTCATGAATGAAACGATCGGTCTGTCCAGCTTCTCTCCGCACCCCTGCTGCCTTCCCGGCATGAAGGTTACAAAGATTGTGCTAGGTGAGAAGAATGAAGGGAGAGGGAAGCCAGCCTTAGGGCAGACTCTGGCAATTTGGAAAACTGAGGCAGGGAGAGACTTTGTGCCCATCTGAGGTCACCCTTCCTGGAGGAAATGGAACACTTGGGACCAGAATGAGAAGGGTAAGGGCCCCCCCGGACATAGCTGCCATCTCCAGGAGACTACTTGGCAGGCCATCAGCTGGACCCCTCCAGGCCCCCACCCTTGAAGGCTACTGGAGCCGTCTACCTCTAGACACCACGCTCGCGTACAGTGGCATAAAAGTGAGGCTCCCAGATTCCAAGCATCAGCCAATGCTACTGTTCAGCAACCTTGTGGGAGGCAGACCATAAATAGTGCTCCTCTGAGACCCAGGGGAGCAGGCTGGTGCCCTGGGCCCAGGCTCTAGAGGGACCCCCACCCTACCCTCCATCAGGCATGGAATTGTCTGGAGCCAGGCAACATGCTCACCCTGGATCTATGCCCCAAACCTGCTTCCTAGACTGTGCTCCAAGTACCAAGCTGCTGGAATGCCATGCTGTCCGCATAGCTCCGAGCCTGCTTCCAGAGCCCATTCCTCTAAGGGCTGACCGGGCCACTGGAGCGCTTGCTTCTAGTCCGAGGGTGTCTGGGGTCAGGGTGGACATGGCTTGGATCTGGGAACTGGAATGTTCAATGAGCTCCCCTCCCACGTGAGAAAGGGCCAGAGTTGTAGAAAGAGAAGAGAGGAAGGCTGCAGGCCAAGAAATCTCAGTCCTCCTCTGACCTCAGGCTTACCCAGCACAAGCGGAGAGATTATCTGCAGAGCTCTCCCGAGCTGCCCCCCCAAGCCTCCTCCCCTCCCTTTAGGCAGGTGGTGAGCAGACAGCATCTGCTAAGCAACCAGGAGCTCCTGGGCTGCTTCGCTCAGGTCTCTTCGGTTGCCATGGAAGCTGTTCTAGAAAACCTCTCTTGCCAGCAATCAAGGCTTTTTTGTCGGAGCCTGGTTCTGATCCCCTTGACTTTCAGTCGGAGGGTGATGAGGGCGGGAGAGGCAGAGGTTCCCAGAAGCGTGGGCTAACCACGCCCTTGCCAGACCCAGACTGTCCCGTCTCTACCTGGCTCTGCTTGTCCTTCCTCCCCGCCCCCATCTGTCTCTTAAACCTTCAGTCCTTCCTCTAGACCGTCTTCTTTGCCCTGGGCTTCCGGCCACCCTGTCTGTCCCTGGGCACCATGGCTTTACCTTGAGGGCATCAAGTCCTCCATGTGACCAGGTGGGAAGATGAGGAAAACCAGTGCTCAGGGTGAAGTACCTGCAAACACCCATTTTGCTTCTGCTGAGATGAGCCATCTCTTAGCAGCACCCCAGCGCACTGCTTCGCTGAAGAGGCCCCTGTCTTCTCTCCCTGTGTTGCCAGTGGCCCACCTGCCATCAGAGCTGAGCAAAAGGGCAGGGCTCCAGGTGGGGAACAGCAAGAGGGAGAATGTTCGCTCTGCCACCGGGCTTTAGCCCACCCCGCCCCGTTAGGCAGCGCTCTCCTTCCTCAAGAAGAAAGTAAAACCTTGATGCAAAAGGGACCAGGACCACGAAGAATCGGCCTTGGAGGAGGAGAGGGAGCCTGAGACACAGGAGCATGCCCACCTGTGCCCCCTTCCAGGATGCGGGGGAGCCTAGAGGCGGCAGGATTCTCAGGCATGCGTGCCCTAGTGGGAGGAGCCGCTCCACAGACTCGCTTGGTGATCTGGACCCAGGGCTTCCGCTGCTCTGAGCCTAGGCTTGCTCATCTTCAAAATGGCATTGACAGTTTCTACCTGGTATTGCTGTGAGCTCTCGAGATCCGTGCCACCCAGAGGATGCCCTCCATCATCACTGATGCTGGTGCCCGTCAGTGCTGGTGTGCGCCCCTGCGGGAGCTCTGTGCCTCCGGGGGGCTGCAGCCGTGTGCAGTGTGAATGGCACGGTGGCTGATGGCACTGAATGGCGAGGAGCTGTGATCGAGCCTGATGGCTTTATTTGACCCATCTGAGCGTGTGCTTCTCCGAGGGCAGAGAGCTCATCGGGCCTGTTCCCGTGTGGAGTGAATGAATGTCCTTTCAGTGCCCAGCAAAGTGACACTCTCACTCTGGGTCCTCGAGCCCAGGTCCCCAAAGGCAAAGATTCTTATTATAAAGGGGGAAATTTTTTTGCAAAGATGAGAAATAAAATGACATGCCCATTTCTGAATGCTGAATTGCTCGAGCGAAGAGAACACAAATGGGAAATAAGAAATAAAAGCCAAAAGAGACAAAGCCCAGTCATATTGGGCCCCTTGAATATCAGTTTGTGCTGCTCCCTGCTGGCTCCCCAGGGATGGCTTCCAGCACGAGGACAGATGTCCCCTGCACATTTGCAGCAGGAGCTCTATTCATCACACCGTTCCCTTCTTGCTTCATTGTGATTTTGGCCAAAAATACCTGTTGAGGATCTGCCTTTCTTCTCAAAGGAAGAATCGGAATTGTCAGGTGAAAGAAGTAAAATGTGCTCATTTAAAACAAAACAAAACAAAAAAAACCCTCCAATAATTGCAAAGCGCTCAATTAAAATAACAAAAAGGTGATTGCAATTGATTCTAAAAAGTCTGAGTTTATTGTTATAATTTTGCTTTGAATTTGAGATTGAAAAGCTTCAAGAGGAAAAACTATAATGAATACAGCATTTAGCGGATTCCTTCATTTTTTTTTAAAGATTTTATTTATTTATTTGACAGAGAGATCACAAGTAGGCAGAGAGGCAGGCAGAGGGGCAGGGGGTGGGGGGGGTGGGGAGCAGGCTCCCCGCCGAGCAGAGAGCCCGATGTGGGGCTCCATCCCAGGACCCTGGAATCATGACCTGAGCCGAAAGCAGAGGCTTTAACCCACTGAGCCACCCAGGCACCCCGGATTCCTTCATTTTTAAAGAAACAACTCTGTCCTCTTTTCTCAAATCCTAAGAAACCCAGTTGAATATTTGAAAATGTATTTTTTTAAAGACCCGGTTTCAGACTCTTGAGCATCTCGCAGATTTTCAAAGCTGGAAAAGCCCGAGTCCAAAACTCCAGCCAGTTCTTTAGTGAGAAGAACAGTGGCTTTGGATTCAGAGGGGCCTGGGTTCAAATCCCAGCTTTACCACCGGCTGGGGGTCAGCCTCAAGCAAGCCATGCACTGCTCCAAAGCTCTGTAAACACTTCTCTACAAAATGCTGATGATAATTTCTACTGTGCAGAGTTAGGATGAGAATTGCCCAATACAATATATACATACCTTTAGAATAGGGTCTGGGTGTTTTTCTTGGGAAGAATCATGGCCAGATCATCGGTGACAAGAGACAGAGAAGTTCCCAACTTGCTCAGCAACTGGCTTTGGAGGAATGAACAGGAAGGGACGTTCATCCAAGCCAGGCTTTGTCCTCTCTCCAATCCACCAGGATTATGGGTGTTAATGCCCCGCCCATCCTCGGCGGGCTTATACCTGCCTGAGCACATCAATACACCCCACACCCCACACCTGCTTCCCCCAGAGGTTAGCCAGGTTCCAAGGCAGTCATGCAAGACCCTCACCATTCCTTCACAGCCAGGGCCTGTTCCTGCACTCGCTCCCAAGCTTGAAGCCCAGCACCCCGACTCCCCACCATTGCAGGGACCTTGCATTAGGACCCGGGCTGCCCTCGAGTTCAGCTTGGCCCGCCTTTTTTCTCCCACTTGCTTCAGGCAGGACCCCTTGTCCTATCCCAGCCTCTTGGAGTAGAACCCTCACCTGACTGGGCCATTATGAATTTCTCTGGCAATTTGCTGCGGGGGAGGAAGGTATGACTGAAACACTTCCTTATGGGGTCATCTACGTATTTATGGTAGGTGTACTTGGTGGGTTTGGAGAATGGTGGAAAGATTACGAGGAGGCTGGATACCCCCCTTCATCCCTTCTGACATTGTTGATCCATCTGCCCTGATCTTTAGAATCCTTATTCACAGCTGCCCTTCCAAATCGGCAGATGCATCCATGGTTCCTCCATCAAGAACTGTAGGAAAAAAGACAACCTAATACTCACCAAGTCCTAAGGAAAGAACCTACGGGTGCTCTTCCATGTACTTCCCTATTTGAGTATCTGAAGGCTTGTGCCTTGTGTCAGCCTAGCTGAACTGGAACTACATTTCCCAGAATTCCCTGCCATACACTCTTCAGATTCAGGGTTGTGTACAGGACATTTTGGGGAGATGTGGATGGTTGGGGTTACGCTCCGCAAGCAGTGGGGCCTCGGGCCAGACGCTGTTGTTGCCCCCACGTGTTGTCACCGATGGGTGCATTCACCCTGCTGGCCTGGGGTAGTAGCAGCCACGACAGCTCCTGCTGTAGCAGGGTCTCCAAATCCTGGCCAGCTGTACGCACAGCTGTGTGGTGAGGGAGGCCAACTCACCCCCGAGGCAACCCGCATCACCGAGGACAGACCAGTGAGGATCAGATGCAGACTCCGCTTTCCCTGCTGGTCCCAGTCTGACCTTGCTCTTTCTCCTACTTCATGCCCAGGCCTCCTGGCCCTGCTGGGTCAAGCCCACGGTCGTACATAGTCTTGCATGAACGCTTGACCCGCTCCCACAGTTGCAGAACATCTAATTGCTACTTTTTAAAAATCCTTATTTTATATCACCTACTATGGTTCTGCTCTTTTAGGGAACTCCTAACGGATATAGTTGGTACAGTACAATGGTTAAGAGGGTGGTTTCTGGAACCATACATCCTGAGTTCAAATCCTGATTGTGCCACGTCACCTGCCAGCCATTGACCTTTGATCTTACCGCAGTGTGCCTCAGTTTCTTCATGTATAAAATGGCAGTGAGTTGTCTACCTCATAAGGTGGTTGTGAGATTTACGTAATTGATCATGCGTAAGCTACCTAGAATTTACCACCTCAGAGAACACGTAATCCTGCCAGGTTGTCCTTAAAAACCCATGCTGAGATAGGCATATTGTTGTAGTCATTGTTCAGGGAAGGGAAATGAGGCAAGGTTCAGCGACTTAACCAGGGTCACTTGGACGGGAAGTGACAGAACCGGGGTTCGATCCTAGGGTTGTTTGCTTCCACAGCGCTCTAGGCAAGGGAAGCTTCCCATAGGAAGGTGTCTCTTTGGAAAGCTGCCAAGCCTTTTGTTCCATTAAGAACTTTTCATCACTTTCATCAAGAGTGGAAATATTCACCTACCCAGGCTTCTTTACACAAACTCAAAGATCTTATGGAAGAGATCATTTTCCCTTCAATCCTGAATCCTTTTCTGAACACAGTTCAACTTCACTCGTGACTAATTTGGAATTTCAATTAATCTACATGCACTTATTAAGCTCTGCTGTCTGTCCAATGTGGTACTAAATGCTATGGGAGAAATAAGCACGGGCGGTATACTGGGAGCTGGGCTTGAACTTGGAAGGTAGACGAGGCAGACGCGTGTCTACTTCCTCTGCAGTCGGGTCTCCATAGAGAGTTGGATGGAGACCTACTTCTGTATAGTTATTGCAGTGGATTTCTGGCGGCTCCAAAAAGACATGTCCACATCCTAATACCCACACCCTGTGAATGCGGCCTTATTTGGAAGTAAGGTCTGTGCAGAGGTCATTAAATTAAGGATCTTGATATGAGGATATCACCCTGGATTATTTGGGTGGACCCTAACTTTGGCGACAAATGTCCTTAAGAGACAGAAGGGGAAAAGACACAGATGACACAGAAGCAAGAGGACAGAAGTCCCTTGAACATGAGGGAGACATCAGAAGTCAAAGAACGCCCGGAGCCACCAGAGGCTGGAGAAGAAAAGGGAAGGTTATCTTAGAGCCTTCGGGAAGCACAACCCTGCTGACACCTTGTTTCGTTTCGGACTGCTGGTGTCTAGAACTGCAGGAGAATATGTTTCTGCTGCTTGAAGTCACCAAATTTGTGGTAATGTTTTCCATCAGCCTTAGGAAACCAACACAATTATCTACTGCACTTTAACGAATTCCCACAAACTGAGAAGCTTAAAATGACACCCATTTATTATGTTGTAGTCTTGTAGATCAGAAGCCCAGACACAGCACGACTGGCTTGTCTTCTCGTCAGAAGATGAGGCCGAAATCAAGGTGTCCGCTGGCTGCCCTCTCAGCTGGAGCCCAGAGTCGTCTTTTCACCTGATTGTGGGCAGAATTCCATGATTAGAAGAGCCCCACCTGGAATCATCGTTCTTTCTTAAAGCTGACTGTGCCATGTAACATACAACATATGCGCCATAACATAACCTAGTCGTACCAATTCCCAATTCCCATCCTCTTCATAGTCCTGGGGATTATGCTGGGTGCCCTGGGGACAGGCATTCAGGGAGCTTGGAATTCTGCCTACCGAGATAGGTATCAAGATTAAATGTGATAAAAAAAAAAAAATTAAATGTGATAATGGTTGTGAAATCATCTTCTAAGTATCGACACTGAACACACACAGAAGATTGGTACTGCTTAAAAATCCATACTTATTTTGAAGAAGAAAAAGAACATTGATAGGACATGGGCTTTGTTGTCTGGAAGAGACATGAGAGAACGGTTGAAAGGAAGGCCTCCCTCAGTGTCCCAAAGAGACAACGGAGATGGACTAAAATGAGGACAAAAGTCAATGCCAGGTACTGGTCTGAATATATCAACTCATTCCTCCTGACAATCCTCATGAGGGGCTATTAGTATAAAATCCATTTTATAAGTGAAAAGACAAATGAGTGCAAGGAGATTAAATAACTTGCCCGAAGCAACACACACACCTAATAAGCAGCAAAACCACGAGTTAGCCCCAGAGGGTTTAGCTCCAAAGGGTGTGTTGGTCTTAGCTGGTCCACTGCACCTGTCTCTGGCTGAGGGGGGGCCATTGAGCCATGGATGGAGGAGGAAGTGTTGCATGAGGCATACCTGCTGGGCAAACAGGGGACCAAGTGTCGGAGGCATTAAGAGGACAAGGGGGTAAATGAGAGTAGCAGGAAGTGGGGACCATTCCAGTTGAAGGGTTCAACCTCACATAGGCAGAAATGCCTATAGGGGAAATAATACATGTGCAGGTTTGAAGAAAAGCTGGTACAGCCTGTCTGGAATGAAATTATTTTTTTAACTACCACTAGTCAGTTCTGTGGCCATATGTAGTCTCTGAAACCAATCCTGGGTTAAGTCAACTTCATCTCTGGGGCACAGAAACATTCAGGCACCATGAACATAAAGTTTATGCTGGGATTTGGTATCACTATAGCTCCCTGGTGGCTTTAAACAACAATCGGAACCTCTGAGAATAGGAACGTTGTGGCACACTGCGTTTTCTAAAGACGGTCACAACAACACAGCCCATCCGCCATGTTCTTCCTACAGTGTGACTCAGGGACCCAGTTCCTACTCTTGAGTCCCACTCTCAGACTGCTTGACCCATAGGAGCTGGTAGGCTCCAATTATCGTTCCTTGGGATGCCTGTTCTGGAAACCCAGCCACCATGCCGTGAGGAAGCCCACGTGCCTGCACAGAGGCCCAGGTAGAAAGTCAGCCACCATCAGCACCAGCTTGTGATCGAGCCCTCTTGGGGTGGAATTTCCCAAATCACTCCTCTTGATGCCACGTGGCACAGAGATAACCTGTCTCTGCTGAGACCTGTCGAGAATACAGACATGTGGGTACAATCAGTGATTCTTGGTGGTTTTAAGCCACGGAGCCTCAGGGCAATTAGGCGGTGACAGATAACTAGAACAGATATTTGTACCCGGAAGTAGGATGTTACCTTAATAAAATCATGAATTCTATGCCACTGGCTTTCAGACCAGGCAGTAAATATAAGGCTAGAGGACCTCAAGGAGAACATTACTGAAAGAGGAAAGGGCCTTAAGAAGCCTGTCAGTGAAGGCTGTGGGGAAAGTCATGAAAATGTTATGGGAATCCTGAAATAACGCAGATCATTGTTATAGAATGTTATAGAAAGTTTGGCAATGTTGCAGCCTGCAGCAGTATGGAAAATAGGGAGGCACCTAATGACCTCAATGGGCTAGCTAAGGTTTCCAGGCAGAACATTCAGAATGCCGCCTGGCTTCTTCCCTCTAGTTATGATGCAATGTGAGAGGAGAGGCACAAGCGGAAGGAGCCAGGCCTGGTTGGGTCCAAAAATCAAACTGTTTTTCATTCTCAAGTCTTTCCAGATGGCAAAGAATTCTCAGTTAAGAAAGGGGCTCAGGCCATGCATAAATCCAGGTGGGACTATCAGATCTTCGGCTAAGACCTCAGGAAGATGTCCAGTAGTGCCTCGTAGAAACTCTCAGACAGACCAAAGGTCCTCTGAAGATCTCAAGGGTTTGCCCAAGTCAAGCTGTTCTAGTTGATACCACGTGGCACAGAGATGACACATCCCCACTGAACCCTCCCAAATGACCAATTCGTGAGCACAGTTAATGACTGTGTTGCTTTCGGCCACTGAGTTTTGAAACAGGCGACTATGCCTGAAGAGATGAACAGGACGGGCACAAAGCCCTGGGCCCCCGTCTCTGCCCAGTTCCATCGCCACAGTGACCTCTGCCCCCACAGCAAGAGCTCAGCGTCCTGCCTTGGGCCCCTCAGAATCTGCTATGGACAAGCTCTGTTTGGATCTGGAAAACAGCAAACTCTCCTCTCATTCTGTGGCTTTTCTGAATCCAGCAGCCCGAACTTTTGCTAGAGAGATACGGTGTATTGAGTAGGGTCAAGATTGGCCTCTGGGGATCCAGCCTAAGGAAGTGTGTGGCAGGAGGGGCACAGAGGAAGCTGGGATGGGACCAAGGCAGGAAATGCCTTGACCTGAAGAGGCAGCTGGGTGTTCCCTCCTGGGATCTTCTTCTTCCTTTCCTCTTCCTTTGAGCAGATTCCAATGGGGGCATCTGTGAATTATCTTTGGAGAAAACACTTAGCAGCCTCCTCCTTCCTGCTAGACAAGGGAACAAGCCTGCTCCTGGGAGAGGTGTGAGGAGTGGTGCTGTGGTAGCCTTTACCCTCTCCCCACAACCCCCGGTCTGTGATTGAACAGCTACTGACGTGGGCCTCCACCACGCTAGGGACAGGGATACGTATAAATCAGATGCATTTCCAACCCTCGGGGAGCCATCTGTCCAGTGGAGGAAGCCGGCAGGGACATGGACAACCACAGGAAGATCTTCGGGGTCTCCATGAGTCACATATGGGGCCGGGGGAGGCCCAAGAAGGGGGTGAGGAGGGCCTGGGCCTTAGAGATGGATATGTGGGCAGGGCCTTGAGAAGCCGCTGTAGATGAACCGCGGCGGGGGGGGGGGGGGGATTGGGATCTCAGTGATGAGCTCCTCCCTCCCTATACGCTGAGCTGAGACCTCGGCCCTCAAGACTACTACCAGTTCCCTCCAGGCTGTGTTTCTGGGCTTTTGTTGAAGCTGTTCCTTCCACCTTTCCCGATTCATTTGGTCCTTATCCTCTGACAGGTACCATTCAGGTGAGGAGACCAAGGATCAAACTGTTTACGGGATTTACCAGTCGTCAGCACTGCGCGATGCAGCATGGAAATAGAGCCATAACCTAAATGGAGAACACAAAACCTTTTTAACACTTGCAGCCTCCGTTCCTTTGAAAATTATTAATATGAAAAGATGATGCAGCAAAAATAACAAAAATACGAAACCAACAAAAGGCTCATCTCCCAGGATCTCAGCGGACTTCAGCTCTGTCTATAATGTGCTACTTCTTTTGAAGACATGAAGCGAGCCTGCCACAGTATTGGGATCTGAGAGTCATGTAGTGAATAAATATTTGTTATTCTGTGTCCTTTTCGGTGTGTATAAATGCTTTCATTGTATTTTTTGATAAGACAATTTAGTAAACCTTCAGGAGTCAGGCCTAATATATTTCATGTTCAGATGATTTAATTCCGAGATCATTGTACAGACAACAAAGGTGGTTTCTTTGTTCCGGGTACAGTGACAAGTGATCTCAGGAAATCAGAATATAAACAATAATATCTACATGATGTTTAGATAGCCATTACAGTCTGTCTCTGCTCCATCCTACATGCTGTGTTATTTTTCACATTTTTGCCTCTGGTCCTGGTTCTCGTGGAGACAACATTTTTCATAAATTCCATCATGATTTGAATTCTACTATTTGCACAATGTACCTCTGTCATTAATCTTGTTGGTCTGAAGACTGTGGTCTGAATAATCCTCATAATTATTCTTCTTAGTAGCTACAGTGTACTATAACTTATTAAGCGCTTCTCCTATTATAGCTCCCTTCAATCGTGTCCAGCTTTGGGCTCCTCTGGACCCACTTTCATAAATGCCTTTATGAATACAATTTTTTCTTTATTTTGGAAACTGTATCTTTATATACCATATGAAGTGTATGCAATCACACCCTCCCCAGTTGATATTATAACAATTTATAGTGTCCTAGTGTATGTTTTACCTCATTCTACCTTTATTGGATACTTGCATACATTTATTGCTGGCCTAGGGATTTCTTCTGTCTTTAGTGGACCTATCTGGACCTTTCATGTTTAGAAGATTTATGCTTCCAACAGACATTTCGGGAGATCAGGTACCCATAAGTGAGCAAAAGAATTCCATAACCTGTACACTAACACTGAAAAAAAACCAGTCAGCACTTTGCTATTTCCACCACCTTCGATTCTTTAAGACTCCATCTTAAACATCTTGTACACCCCATCCTAGTATGATGGTGCAGTGTTCTTCCTGATCTGGGCGGAGTGGGAAACATCGGGAAAAGCTAAAGGTAGGGAACACAGGTGAAGGTATAGAGTGATGAGGAGGACAGCAAGCTGGGAGGGAGGAAGCTGCTCAGATCTGCCCCACCAGGTGAGGCCCCCTGGTAGGAGCATAATTTTACTTGGAAGAAATCCACAGTACCTTTGTTTTATTCTTTAGGTAGACTGAAACCCAAGGAGGACTAAGAATGACCCCTCTAATAGGCAGAACATTATAAAACAAGTCTTCCTGGTACTGGAAGGAGTTTAGCCCTATCAGCCCCTTGAAATACCTATCCCAAAATTCTCAAACTCATTTTATTTTTTTTTAAGATTTTATTTATTTATTTATTTGTCAGAGAGAGCGAGCGAGCACAGGCAGACAGAGTGGCTGGCAGAGGCAGAGGGAGAAGCAGGCTCCCTGCTGAGCAAAGAGCCCAATATGGGACTTGATCCCAGGACACTGGGATCATGACCTGAGCCGAAGGCAGCCGCTTAACCAACTGAGCCACCCAGACGTCCCCTCAAACTCATTTTAAATAATTCAAACACTTGGAGATATCAGACTGCTAATGAACTGAGCGTTGGTTTGTGAAACGTAAGAAGGAAAATTCTTACCTGCTCTAAATTTCTCTAAGAGTCTCCCGCAGGGATAGGTTCTGGAATTCCTTGACTTCAGAGTTAGGCAAGGATCTTAGAACTCTGACCCAACTTTCCAGCACAGGGATAATGGCAGTGATAATGGAGGGGACATGGTCACAGTGGCCCTCAGGCTAGAGTATGTCTGAGGGCTGAGGGCACTGAACTATGATCTTGGAGTCCAAGTTCAAGTTCACACTCGGGCTCCAGCTCATTGAGATTGGGCAAATGACCTTCCTGCGCTGGGCTATAGTTTCTCCATGCATAGTATGTGGCCAGTAAATACTGCCCTGTCTTCTTCCCCACACTACTGGGAGGCTCAAGGGGACATGGGGGGAATGTGTTTTAGCTACAAAGAAATGCATAGGTTAGGGAAGGTGATGGTGAAAACCAAAACACAAATGAATACATGAAAAGAATTAAATGAGTAAAGTAGGATTTTTGACAAACCTTCCACTGAAAAGAAATTTTAAGACAAAGGTCCTGAATGACATACCTCCCCAGCACGGTCCAGCCTGGTGGGTCAGTAGCTCTGAGGTCCTACGGTCAGCCCTGGTTGCCGCACGCAGGTTTCCAGCCGGTTTTGTGGTCACAATTTTTCTTTACTGTAGAGTCCATTTTTAGGAAAGAATCAAACATGTATTTTTATACTACTACCTCAGAAGAATGATAGATGCCTCTTGTTCTCCCTTTCTCCTCATCTTCCACCACCATAGCCGCTGAATTGTGGAGAAGAAGAAGTACACCATGGCCGGGAAAGTGGGAAGAAGATGGAGAGAAATGGTCCAAAGGTGAGCCAAGAACTCACAGTCTGGTGGAAAACACAAGAAAATAAACTACTGCATGACTGTGTTATATTTGCTTTAGGCCCGCAAGGAGTCCCAGGGAAACTGCAGATTCTTAATTGTATGGAGGTAGGATGGAGCATTATCAGAAAATAATTACCTCACTGAGACGAGACAATAGTTGACCCAATTTTGAACAATGAGGCAGCACATGCCAGTGACATAAGGGATAGTAGAGGCACTCCAGACAAGGTAAGCAGTGTGAGCAAAGGCCTGCAAGCCTAGACTGGTGTGGAATATTTAGGTGAGAGCCCATGAAATATGTGTGATGTGTGTGGGGGTAAAGTTGAGGTGTATGTAAGTTAAGAAGTGGGTATTATGGAGGGCACGCATTGCATGGAGCACTGGGTGTGGTGTAAAACTATGAATTCTGTTACCCTGAAAAGAAATAAAAAAAAAAAATAAAATAAATTATATTAAAAAAAAAAGGAAGTGTTACACTCTGCTGCAGTAACAAACATCTCCAAATCTCAGTTGCTTATAACGTCAAGGATTAGACAGACTACATGTCCATCATGGTCAGTGATGGCCCTCCAAGTCACCTTCACTCCAGGACCTTGGCTAATAAAACAGCCACTGTCTAGGACTACTTATCCAATAGAATAAGCATTCGCCGCAAGAGGCTGTTTAATTTTCAACAGACACATGTGACTAGTGGCTACCATATCGGGCAGCATAGATATTATAAAATATTTCCATCATTGCAGAAAGTTCTGCTGCACAGCTTGGTCTCAGAACAGGGGTCTGCAAACTATGGCTGACTGGCCAAATCAAATCTGCTCTTGTTTCTATAAATAAAGTTTTATTGGCACCCAACCATGCTCATTCATTTGTGTATTATCTATGACTGCTTTCACATGACCGTGGAAGAGCTGAGAAGCTATGAGAGAGACCACGTAGCCCTCAAGATTGAACATGTTTCCAGACAACGTGTTGACACCTGCTTTAGACCATCACTCCAGCTGTCGCGGTAAAGTGAGGGAAGGGACCAACTGGTTAGCACTGTTCACAATGCATAGCCAAAACTAGTTGTTTGGCCCCAGCCAACCACATGGGAGTCAGAAATTATAATATTTACCATTTTCCCAGAAAAAGAGGAGCCTGGAAACCCGGGGCATCCGGTGACAACCATAGGGGACATGGCTGGACACAACATAAAGTGGAACGGAGTCTACAGGACCCAGAGGATTGAATGTCACACTGAGTGGGTAAGGAATTATCAGAGATTTTCGCTGAGAAAAGGGAGGGGTTCATGATGCATATCAGCACCAGAGGCTGCTGGGAAGTTGATAAGAGTGACCAATACTGGCGGAAAGGAAGCCGGGGAAGAAATGGGGGGAAGTGCTCGAGAGAAGCATGACATGTCCCCAGCTCCAGAAGCTCCCCCAGCCAGACCTGGACTGTTCTCAAGGAACCCACAGTTCTGCCCTCACCAGGTGGTAGCCCATTTCCAAGGCAGAGACTAACAACAGGCACTCATTCTCAAAGCGACACAGTCACACAAGGAACCCTCCCAACAAACCCAGAAGGTGGGACTATTTTATCTCCACTTTCCAAAAGAGGAAACTGAGGCCCAGTGGGATAACTAACCTGCCCCAGGAGGGGAGCCAGAATCCAAGCCCACGCTTCTGGCTGCTCTGGGGTCCGGCGCTCAGACCAGGTCCACCTGCCGCCAACACGGCACAGGGATCCCGGGTCTGGCCGTCCTTCAGGTCCTCTGCTCGGGCTCCACCAACGTGGTAGAAAACTACCCAAATTTATGGATTATGTGGACTGTTGCCTTTTACTCTCCAAAACACATTAAGTGATTTTGTCTGGAAATGTTTTACAAGCCCCAATTATGCCTCCTACATTCCCTCCCCAGTACCTCCCAGGTCCCCAGCCAGGGCCGTAAATGAGCCTTTGCTTCTTTCTAAAGCCTCTTAACTCTCTGCCCCCAGAGAGGACTGGTTCTCCCCGAGTCTGGGAAAAGCAAAGCTCCCGTTCTGGCCCACGGGGAGATTTGAGACGGACCGTCATGTCTCAGCTCTGCTCTCCCTCTTTTCACGAGACTCTTTAATTAGGTTCAGAAACATGTTTATGATCCTGAGAACCAGCCCGTGTTATATTAGGCAAGTTCAAAGCTCCATTTCCCTCAGCAGCTCTCAGAACATTTCAGTCAACTCAGAGGCCTGGCTCAGAGCCAGCTCGGAACCAAACCAGACTGTGGGCAACAGCGCCTCCAGCACCCCTGCTCGGAGCCGCCTCGGAGGGACAGGGGGCTTCTAGGCTTGGACAGAGCTGGGCTTTCACACCTGCCCCTCTCTGCCAGCTGAGTGACCTTGAGCGCGTTGCTAACCCTCTCTGACTGGGGCATTTTAATTTCAGGACTCTGCACATCTGGAATTTAGAATGGGACTTACGGTGGCCATGAAGATCGTCAATACCAAAAGACGTAGGAGGTTGGCTGTCTTCCCTCTTCCTTGCTGGGCCTGTTCCTGACCCCTCTAGGGGCCTGAAGGGGCCACGCTCTCAGGACAGGCAGGCCACCATCGTGCACGGGAGCCCGGACGCTGGTCCATTCCGGGAAATGCTCTCCCTTCCCTATGAGGACGTGGGCTTCTCACGGGGGCCTCGGCTCCAGGCGGCACGAAGCCCTTCACGGTGCCAGGAAGCATGTCTCTGCGGCTGGGGGCAACCCGCACAGGCAAAATGACACAGTCAGAGTAGAACACTGCGCGGATTTCACAGACACGGGCCCGTCTCATCCTCACATGACGGTCGCTTCTCAATATGGCTTTATGGAGCTAAGATCCACGTCCCGTACGATTCACCCCCCGACAGCACACCATCCCGTGGGTTTAGGCGGTCACAGACTTGCGTGGCCAGCACCGAAATCGCACATTGACTGTTTTCATCGCCCTAGAAAGAAGCCATAGCCACTAGCGTTCACTCCTCGTTTCCCCCCAGGACCCTCCCCTCCCAGCCTAGGCAACCACTCATCTACTTTCTGTCTCTGTGGATTTGCCTATTCTGGACGTTTCCTATATGGTTTTTCGTGTCTGGTTTCTTTTCCTTCACATAATGAGTTCAAAGTCCATCCACAGGGCAGCTCGTCCAGCTGTCTCCCTCGCCCCTTCGGCTCCCGGGGTTCCCCCTGCCTGGTCTGGGTGGGGCGGCAGACTTGGTCCCCTCTCTGAGAAGGCTTCCCAAAGCCCAGGCGCCCCTCCCTCCGGAATGCTGTGCAGGCCACCTGGGGGGGAGGGGCGCACAGCCCCTCGGCCTCCTGCCTCCTGCCCCAGGAAAGACATTGCTCAGTTCTTTCCACAATTTGAAAGGTTTTAAGACAAACTGGCCTGCTGTTGACAGCACTAATTCCTTTCTTCCTCTCCAATGCTCCTGTCTCTTCTCTCTCTCTCTCTTTTTTTTTCCCCCCCGAAAGGAATTTTTTTTTTTTTTATGTTGTGTGTATGGGTTCTTTCCCCGCCTCCAGCTGTCACTCTGGTATGGGGATTGATGGTAAGTAGCACTTACTGGCTCTCGCTGTATTCCGGTTGCTTTACACACAATACGTCAGGTACTCTCCACAGGCCAGGCGTCATCAGCCCCATTTCATAACCGAGGGCACCGAGGCTCGGAGAGACCCTTGGGATTTCTCAAGACCACCCCCGAAGATGGCAGATTCAGGGCTGGACCCCTATCTGTCTCGATTATTCTGCCTCCCGGGGGTCCAAAGTCTGTGACCGGCTGGTGGCAGTTCTGACCATCTCTCCCGAAGTCTTAGATGCGACCAGACTCACGGCGGGCTGCGGGACCCGTCATTCCTGTGCACATCCGCAGTTGCTCAGAGAAGGTCCACGCCAAGTTCTTCCTGACCTTTGTAAGGAAGAGGCCACAGAAGTGGCTTCGCTAATTAGTAGAAATTCAGAGAGAAGTATTTAAAGGTCTGTGTTCCCATCACTTTGCTACAACCATCAATGAAATAAAACATTGATATCCTCATTATGCATCTCTGCACTCCTCCTCTGCTTCCAAAACCTTTGATGGCAGCGACTACCGCTACAGGAGCATTTCCTAGCTTTTCTTTCTGCTTTTTTTCCAGGGAGCCACCAGGGGCCCATCCCCTGGGCCAGTGGGCTGGCCCCAGGGTAGTTCTCAGCAACCCAGGAAGCCAACAGAGACAAAGAGAGTGGGATGAGGCCAGAGGGGCTTCTCAAAACACACTGGCAGGTAAACTAGTCAAAGAACCAAGGGGGAGCCTTGGGGAAAGAGGAGAGAGTAACTTGCTTGAGTGTCTATTGCTAGGTAATAAATCACCTCAAAGCTCTGCGGCTGCAGTCTTTGATTATATGTCCCCGTTTCCAGGAGTTTGGATTTTAGAGCAGTCGGACTGGGGAGCCCCCTCATGAGGTCATGGTCAGATGTCAGCTGACCTTCGAGGGCCGCTCACGCACATGCCTGGTGAGTCGGTCATAAGTCTAAGCCAGTCTGCGCACCTGAATGTCCTCATGGCATGGCATGGTCTTCCTCAAGCAAGTGATTCCAGAGACCAGGGCAGGACCTGCAATGCTTGCGTGCGGGACCTCAGCTCGAAGGTCACTCACCATCACTTCCCCCATATCCTATTGGTCAGTAGGGGCCAGTCCTGAGTCAGTGTAAGAGGCACAGGTACAGGAACACGAATAGCAAGAAGCGAGGATCACTGGGGCCACCTTGAAGGCTAGCTACCACAACATGGACTTATTAGGCCTCTACTGTATGCTGTGAAAGGTGACCACTGTGGGTAAAAATCTGTTATTGTTATCTCTTTACTCCTTTAAAATCTGCACCCAGCACTGGCATTTGGCTCGTGCAGTATAATAACTCAATAAAAAAGTCGTATAAGTGACCAGTCCTTTCAGATTTTATAACCCATACCCTCCACCTTCCAGTCCCCTCTGTTTGTAATCAGTGAGACAACTGAGAGGCCCAGAGCTGTTAGGCAACTTGCCCAAGGTCACACAGCCAGTAAAGGAATGAGCTGTGATTCAAGCCCAGGAATCCCTGACTTCCAAGCCGGCATACTTGCTGCTCCACTGGTCCCTGTAACAGGCACCCCCCGTTGGTAAGGAGGATGCTTCCAGCCGCCCACGTTGCATGGACCTCAG
Source organism: Mellivora capensis (assembly GCA_004024625.1). NCBI lineage: Eukaryota > Metazoa > Chordata > Mammalia > Carnivora > Mustelidae > Mellivora > Mellivora capensis. The sequence goes on from PISX010000293.1 coordinate 143,476, forward strand.
ACCTGGATCTCCGGCAGGAGAGAGCCTCTCAGGGGCTCCTCTCCAGAGCTGAGGCCCCTGAGGGCTGAGGCTTGCCCCCAGACAGTCAGGCCAAGTCAGCCTCAAGGAGACCAGGGAAGGCATTGAGTCATGTGTTTATACCGCTTCCAGTCCTACTGTTTTCCTCTTCCTGCGTACAACTCCCAGCAGACTATTCGGACTCTCATCCCTCAGGAACTTCCAGTTTCTGAGCCGGAGTCTCCAGCCGGGCCAAGAAGGAAGGATGGGGATCTCAGGGGACTCAGGGAGCCAGAGCCCACGCTTTGGTGAAACCTTCCTTTCCAGTGGGGCCTGGAAATCCCCATTTCCTACCGCGGCCCTGGCAAGCTCCTGGGCAGATCTTCCAGCAGCGCCAGCTGGGCCCCCAGCTGCAGCCCCCTCCGTGTCCCCAGCCCAGTCCGGGAGGCCCTTTCCTCACAGAGCATCGGAGAGACCCACAGGCCGCGGTCAGACCAACGGGATCAAGTCTCAGCTCGGCCACTTGCCAGCTACAGTTTAGCCAAAGTCAACTCTCCGAGCCTCAGGGTTGTTCTGTTTAAAGAGAGAGGGCTTCTCCTGTCTCCCGTGGCGCTGCCTGGGGAGGTGGCAGCATTTCTCACTCAGCATCGTGGCCGCCCTCAGCCCTCTGGTGAAGCCCAAGATGGCGGAAAAGGAGACCGAGAAGCTTCTCAGTGAGGCCGATAGGTCAAAACTAAGCACAACTGGAGGAAACCCAGAGGCTTGGCTGTGCACAGAAGACTCAAGGGCCAGATCTTGATGTCCAACAAAGGTTATGGAAGCTACAAGAAGACCAAGCACATGCCACCCAAGGGCTTCCAGAAGCTCCTCCTCCACAAGGTTCAAGACCGCAGATGGCCCTGGACAGAGATGGCTCCCAGTTCTCCTCTGAGAACCACAGGGCCATCATGGAACCAACAGCCCAGCCAGCCCTCAGAGTCTCCAGTCCTGACGCCAGGCTGCCCAGCGAAGACAACGAGTAGACAGACGGCCTATGTGGACATCGTATTTGTGTTAATAAAGTCATAAAACCACACACACACACAAAAAGTGGACCATGTAGGGGTAAAAGTACCCTGCCATGAGCAGTGGTGACCTCCACACACGGGAAGGGGTCTGATACCTGGGCCCACCTCCTCCCTCGGGGAAGAACTGCCTAGGTGGGTTTAAAGACTAGAAGCCACGCGTGTTACGGGCCTGCTCATGGGAAGCTCATGCTGTTTTCCTGTGCGGTCCTCCTTCCGCCTTCCACATCTGCCTGTCCTTTTAACTGGGCATCACTTCCAGTTTCTAGAACACCAGCCCGCCAGGCTCTAGAGCTTTTCTAAGATGGGGACGCACTGTAAGTCAGTAACACAGGTACCCCCCACCACACACACACACACACACACCCCACACACACACACACACCACACACACACACACACACACACGTTGTGTCTTTTCCTGCATATGTGTTCACAGCCAGTGGCACCTTAGCAGACTTTACAGATTTCAGAATTAGCATTTGCCCAGGAGGTTTTGTGTCACTTGATTCTCCTCACAGGCTCTGGACATGAAAAGTTGATTGAGCGAACAGAGGAGCGAGCGAGCACAGACACCTTCAACACTTCGAGAAGAGCATCACATGGGCCAGCCCAGGGCTAGCGGTGGGGAGCAGAGCAGAAGCTCGGGCCTGCTGGTGGTCTCCGGGGTGTTGATGGAGAAAAGTCAGCAGAGCCTCACCTCTGCCCTTCCTCTGCCCCCCTCCCCCATCCTTCCCTCCCTCTGTCTCCCCACGCCACATCCCACGTGAGACCCCAGCTGTTTCCCAGGGAGCGGGGGGCCCAGATGGGTGGATCCCAAGAACAGCACAGCCGCCAGCCCACTCTTCATCGCCCCAGGCTGGTCTGCCACCCCGCTACCCCGCCACCCTCGGAAGATGGTGATGGTCACTCATATTTTTAAATGACACCCCGGTCCCACACGCTCCTTCTAAATTGCCGCCTTGACCAGGCGAAGAATTCTTTTCTTTTTTTTCCTAGAATGGAATTTGCAACGTGTTTTCTCAACCCACCCCCACCAGACTTGAGTGAAATGAACTCTGGGCATGCCTGCTTCTTCCAGCAAGCCTTGCCTGATCTAAGGACAGTCATTAACTTGTTATTCTAAGTAATCCTCTGCTGAAAGCTATGAGCCGCCTGTGGTGGACCAGAGCTGGGTTTTCAGGCACAAAAACATGGGACTTGGCGGCTCCTGGGAGGAGCAACGTAGCCCAGAGAGGCAGCCTCCCTCCCGGGCAGGACAGAAATTGCCTTTGCCAGTCAAGACCGTTTCGGATTGACCATAGTACATATTTTTGTCCTCACCTGGGGAATATTTCATCAGCCCCCGACTCACTAACATTTAGGTCACTGTCATCAACAGAGGCAGAATTCCCCATCTGTCACCTCAAACCATTTGATTACATACCCTGCCTAAAATCCTGAAAACTGGCCCAACACCGAGTTCTTCTTCCTTAACTGACTGTCTCCTGCCAGTTCCTTTTCGGATCATCCCCTAATCCTATGAAGCTCCTCGAAGCCAGGAAACCTATGGGCACCCTGCTGTGCCCCGTGCCCACGCATCCTTCCAAAATCACAGGAACTTTTCTGATAACGGATTCACGCTGACTTTCAGGGCAATTCACATTTTCTAGGCAGACCGCAGTCTTCCCGGTCACCTACCTCTGTCCCACCCACTAGCAGGCTGGAATTAAGTGTTCCTGTCTGGTTTTCCCTGCCACGCGCCCCCGTCCCAGGAACCCGCCTCCGTCATCGCTAGTCGCCTGGAGTCTGCACCTGGTGGGTATTGAACACATGTTTTGTTGAAAAGCTGACTGAATACACGTCTACAGGAGGTGGGTGCTGGGACAGGATGCTGTAACCCACAAAAGTCAAAAGAGAATGCCTTTCCAGGGTTCCGGACCTCTATGAACATAGGGGTGTGTAAGCTCATGAAAATTCAATAATCCATAGTCAAAAGTGATAAGAAAAAATACAAAGGGACACAGGGCAGGGCTCCAGTCCCGGGGAGCTGACAATCTTGTTTCCAGAAAAGGACTTCCGTATGCACGTAAAGGATTTACATTTCACAAGTCTATGTGCTTCTGGCCAAGCAGGCACCCAGTGCAAGGGAGGAGGCCATCCCTGCGGACTAGGTGGTCAGGGAAGTCTTCCTGGAGAAGGCAGGACTTGGCAACATATGGAAGAATAGGCAGGACTCAGAGTTAAAGAGGCTTTCCAGGTACAGGAAATAGAATCAGAGTGAGCACAGTAGAGGCATGGGAAAGTGAGTTCAGGAAACTGCCCCTAAAAAAAAATTTTTTTTTTTAATTTATCTTAGTAAACGGTTCTATGAGCTGAGAAGCTATGGGGGGCTTTTCGGATAATGTAAGGTTTTTGTCATGGTGGTGGTTTTCATTTCAAATGTGTTTAAGGCCTTGATCAAGGGTAGCTCTACCAAATTTTCTCCTGATTGGCTGATGGTGCACCCCCAAGCACAAGGGGTAGAGCAAACTGTCTCTTCATACTTTGGTTTTAATTTAATATATTTGCCTAATATTCTTCAGTACCTTTTGCTAAAGTTTAAGGCAGCATTGGGTTCGTGGAAAGACCACAGTCCTGGCCAACTCGGGTCCAGAGCCTGAGTCCACTTTTCTCCAGTGAGGGCGCCTTGAGTTCACCACCATCCTTGCTCTCAGTTACCCAGTGCTGACTTGGGTGGCAGGCACTGTTCAAAGCATTTTACAACAAGCCTGTACTATTTTATCTTCCCCAATTTCCAGATGGAGAAAAGTGATGTATACAGAAGAGACAACTTCCCCAGAGTGATCTGTAGCTAATAAGTGGCGGAGCTGGGATTTGAACCCACGTCGTTTGACTCCGTGGTCCTTGCCCTGAACCATTCCGAGCTTCAACTCCTCATCTGTGAGATGAGCTTAAAAATCACTAAATGCTCAACGTCGTTTTGACATGGCACGAAGCTGTATCACTCCCCAAGTGCCCTTGAGGTTGAAAACGAAAGTCCCTTTAATGTTTCCAGAAGCATCATCTCCCACTCCTACAGTGATTCATATCCAGCCCAGGCACGAGCAGACTTTGCTCTTGTCTTTACCATTCTCTTTCCGAGCGTGTCTGAGAAGCTGTTCCGTACACTTACCAGTTCCCTGTTACCCACAAATTCTTCTCCTCTCCCACCCTCCGCTGTCCCAACATGCAGCCTTTGATGGGCAAACACGCAAGGAGCTGCTCCTTCGCAGAATTCCAGCCCAGACACTCGGTGTGCCTGTTCCAATTTCCCCCTTTCAAACGTCAGGGAAGTGTCTGGAGGAGACAGGGGCTGCTGCAGACTGGCGAGGGCTGGAACGTGCTGGGACTGTGCCACGCAGAGGGGCCAGGAGGTTCATACTGAGACCACCAAACCTCTCTCTTCTCGCCCGTACCTGATAGGCCCCCTCTGAAATAATGATGGAGCAGAGGCCGGCAGGCATTTTGATCTTTTGCAAGCAAAGACCTGTTCCTTCCTCATATGGAATTTGATGTCTCCGATAACAATAAACACAAACATAGGTAGCATTTTTTCTGATGGACTGCTACGCCCTGAGCACCGTTTGAGGTCATTCACATCAACCTTTTAATTGAACGATTGCAATCTCTCCTATGGACTGAGAACTGTTCCACGCTGCCCCACCCCACCCCCATTTCATATACGAGGAAACTGGCATCTCCCTTCCTTTAGTGACCCCATAAATAAACAGCACACGGTGCCTGGTACAGGAAATGCTCTGTGTATCGGGGAAAATCATTCACCAAGACAAGCACGGATGTTAATGTCACGAGCACTGGGTGGTGGGACACATTATCACCAGCTCAAGCGTGAAACGCTCAGCCACCCCAGGCCAGGAAGTGTAAGCACAGGGATGAACGGATGGCTTTCCCATGCCTCCCTTGCCTGCTCCCAAGGGCTGAGGCTGCCCAGAGAGGGAGCTTGACCTCCTCCTCTGATCCCTGGGGAGAGGTCACCGCATGGCTACAATGCTCAGGGAAAACGGGCAGGTAGAGGTCAAGCCTGGAGGGTGTGGCTAATGGTGATGGAGCCCTTGCTGCAGGGTTGTCTGTGCGTGCGTGCGCGCACACTGCTTACTTGGGCATCCCTGGGGCCTAGATGCATGCCTGGTACACAGTAGGCACCCAATAAATACTTGTTGAATGAGTGAGTGAAGGAAGGAACAAAGGAACGAACTTGCAGACAAGTGATCAACAAGCAGAGTTGGAATCTGAAACCAGAGCTGAGGTTCCTGCGAGCAGCTCCCTCCCAGAGATACACAGATGCAGATGAGGCAGAGGCCTGAAGATCCTTCCCAGGCAAATGAGAGAGGAGGAGGGGTCCTGCAGGCTGCGCACCGTTCTGTGGCCAGAGCACTGGGCAAGATCTCGGCTGACCCAGGTCCTGGCTCTGCTACCACCCTGGGTGGTCCTCTCTTTACCCATATGTAAAATGGAATTGTTAATGCCCACCTGCTCCCACGGAGAGAATCCTATGAGATAAGGCAGGCAACATTGCTTTATTAATCACAAAGAGAAATTAAATTCCAGTGGAACCAAGGCTCCCCGGCCCTCTCTCCCTCATCCATGCAGAATGCGCAGTGGGCACTGCCAGCTATCCCATCAGGAGTTCCGTTGATTGGCAGGGCTTTCATATTACATGTGTCTACGGGGGTCCATCACATACGACAGCAGAGTCTATTCCCCCAAGGAATGGTCAGTGCACAGCCTGCACAACTGGACCCAGTAGTTCTAGATCAGGGCCTATTTTTGGTGGGACTGTGAAGTCAGTACTATGATGGGGGAGACGATAAGAAAGTAGTTCCCTACCACTAGGAGCTCTGGGAGAGGGGGCAATATTTCCAGAGAGCAGGGTTGGTGAAGTCCCCCTGGACCAGCAGGCTGCCTCCAGCAGGATTCCAGAATCTAGATGGGCTCTTCTGCTTTCTCCAGACCCAAGGCTATGCCTATCTTTCTTCTCATCCAGTGATAGATGAGTCCTTAGGCCAGTTTGAGGGGGTGGCAGAGGGGGAGGAGAGCCTCCCCCCTCCCCGGGGCTATTGACCTCTGCTGGTCCCCACACCCTCCTCAGCCCATGGCCTTGCAGTGTGGATGAGGGAGCTCAAAGTCAACTCATGAGGCCCTAAGAGCCTGAGGGCAGAGACCCACTCAAGGTCATGAGACCAGCAAAACGAGCTCTGAGGCCCAAACCCGGTTGTCGTCGTTCCTGACCCCTTTCTTCCCACAGCCCCACCAGCATGAGGACCAGCTCTGCCCTTTGCTGGAATATGCCCAGGGAGGCGATTCACCCACTGCTAAGACACCCAAAAGTATCAAAAGTTCAAAATCCTTCTGCTGGCTGGGAAGCTCCAGGTGGGACCTGGGGAGAGCAGCGGGGGGGCATCTTGGGCTCCGGGGCCTCCCATGCCGAGGCTGAGCTTTCTGGGGGTGGGGAGCTTGGCCCAGAGGCTCCCCCCTCACACCTTGGAGCCGCTGCTCAGGATCTTCTACACCTGTTCGGACGCCCGCCATTCTGATGGCATCAGCCCTCTTCCTGGCCACCTCCTGCATGGCCTTCCAAAGCCCTGGAGGGAAGGAGCCCTTGCAGGGAGGGGAGGGCCCGGCTTCCAGCTGGCACCCTGCCGCTGGGGGCGGAGGGAGCAGCAGCGAGTCAGGTGCAAACCTCAGCCCTACACCCCCCCGCCCCCCCTCCCCTGTGCGGCCTCACGCCCATGGCCTCAGGCATGGCATCAAGGTTCCGCTCCCGGGGGCCCTCTGAGCGCTCGCAGGGGGCCCGGGGTCCCAGCCCCTCATTAGGCAGAGGCCGCTCTTGCGTAAGGCCTTTAATGTGGTCCGGTGGTATTTTTCAGGCTTCTTTTCAGAAAGAAAAGTTAATAACGTGAAGGCTTTATTACCCCTCTCTTCCCCCCTCCGAGACATGCCCTTTGGTGGTGGAACGCCAGGACCAGTTAGGGCCGCGGCCCGGGGAGCTCCTTCTCTCCGGGAAGGGCGGTAATTACCGTGCACGGAGGGGCCGGGCGGTAAAGAGGCAGCGCGCCGGGCCTCCACCTCGGAGGCTGGGGGAGGCTAGGTGTTGGCCGACGTGCCCCGCTCTGCAAAGCAGAAACATATGGGGAATCCATTACCTGCTCTACAAAGGCGGCGGCTCGCTAATAAACATATTTACTGGGTTAAATAAATACGCCGAGGGTTGTTAAAAGCCTGGCCTGTGACTTAAAGTCACCAACATTTTTCATTTGTCAGAAAGGGGCTTTTGGAAGCTTTCAGGCGGCCTGCCTTCCTGCCCGTGTTTATGCCTCCACGGTGCCCCCTCGGCCCCTCCTGACCACGGGGAAAGAAAGGGTCTTTGTCTAGCAGCGTGGAGACCCTACGGGTGGGCAGGCCGAGACACACAGGCTGTGTGAGCCGCCCGCCCCAGGCAGACGGATCCCTGCCCAGAGCGGGTTCGAGGCCCGGCTGTTGAGGAAAGACCTCCCCACACGGGGACGTGTCCTCGGAGAAACCTCCCTTCGGATTTAAAAACCAGCATTCACCAGCAGGACGGTGGAGTGCTGTAGAGTACATTCACGGCTCCAACCTCTTTTTTTTTTTTTTTTTAATACCGTGGTAAAATTCACCTAACATAAAATCCACCGTTGTAACCCTCTTAAAGTGGCACTTAGTACATTTCGCCAAGTCGTGCGCCCACCAGGACCCTCTACGTCCAGAACATTTTCATCACCCCGAAAGGAGACCGTGTACTCCTCCGTCCCGGTTTCCCCCCTCCGCGCCAACCCCACGACAAGGGCTAATCGGCTTTCTGTCTCTAGAGATTCGGCTGTGCTGGCGCATCTCGTGTGGATGGAACCGCACCGTCTGTGACCTTTGCGTCCCTCCCTCTTCACCCTGCCGGGTGACATGCCTGTCCTCGCGGTCCATCCGGGTCGCAGAGCGGGCTCGACCCTCCATCTGGTTTCACGGCTGAAGATCGAGCCGCTCTCTGGACATGAGGCCTGGTGGTGAGTCCCCCGTCGGTCTCCGGATGTTTGCGTTGCTGCTACCTTTTGGCTACGGTGTATGGGGCGGCCGTGACCTTGTGCAAGCTTTCGTCTGAACGCCTGTTTTCAATTCTTTGGGCGCAGACCTAGGAGTAGAATTGGCGAGTGGTAGGGTGATTCTGCTTCCCTCACTGAGGAGCTGCTACATTCTTCGCTGTGTTCTTTGTAGCTGGTAAGAAGCGGAGGAACAGAGAGACATCTCTCACTCACGATTTCAAGTTCCGATGAGACGCTGACATGACCTTTTCAAAGATGAGAGAAGCTAACGCTCCATGAGGTTGTGTTAGGCCCAGGCACCTAGTTCCCACTACCCCCCCACAGAAGTACTCCATCACTAAAGGGAGAATCCACGTAGTACAGACCGAGAAGCCGAGGGATTTATGGTCACACCGAATCTGTAGGTCACGGTTTTAAACCCTGGTCCTTCAGACTGTGGACTAACTTACTCTTTCCGGCACCCCCAATGACTTGAGAATGTAGAGGGAATGGCATGAGGCCTGATGGCCCCAAGAAGGTCTCAACACATTGTTAAATGACGTTCTAACTAATGCCACACAGCCGGGGACCCGATGGCCTGGGCAACACCTGCCCGGCTTCGAAGCCCACAGATCCCATGGGAGAGGGGGCGCCAGAAGTGTCTGCCCGGCCCCACCAGTCAGGGAGGAACAGGGCTTTTCACATCGCACACCCACCGACACCACGCTAACTAGCCAAAAGGGCTCATTTTCCTCCAAAAGGGAATGTTAGCCCATTAAAAGAGCACTCGTTGATTCCAGAAATGGGGTAAGTACCACACAGGTGCACTCTTCAGTGTGAGCTATGCATAGAACCTCACTTTTCCACTTTTTCCGTGCTAAAGGAGTCTACGGTATCATCCCCATTTCTCCCCTGGCTGTGTTCTTTATTTTACTTTCTCATCTAGATTTTATTGTCACATCCCGAGTAATTTCTCTCAGCATACCTTATCCTAATCTTCGTTTTTTCTTTAATCCTTTAGCTTCTTGTACATCAGCCACTTCACACACGCACACACGTGTGTGCACACATGCATGTGCACACATACATACACACACATGCACACAGAGACAGACACACAAGCATGTGTATGCATGCACATGCACACATATACACACATGCACACAGAGGCACACGCGAGCACATGTATGCATGTACACATGCAGACACACGCACACATGCACATGCACACACATACATATACGCACATGCACACAGAGACAGACACACATACACAAAAGTGCATGTACACATTCAGAGATACACACGTGTGTGCACACACATACACACATGCACGTGCACACACATACATATACACACATGCACACAGAGACAGACACACATACACAAAAGTGCATGTACACATTCAGAGATACACACGCATGTGCACACACATACACACATGCACGTGCACACACATACATATACACACATGCACACAGAGACAGACACACATACACAAAAGTGCATGTACACATTCAGAGATACACATGCGTGTGCACACACATACACACATGCACACACAGACATAGACACACATACACACAAGCACACGTATGCATGTACACACCCAAACACACGCACGCACACACAGACACATGCATAGACAGCTAGGCCTGCGTACACCTCTGGTGACCATCCTTGACCTCTCCAGCCACTCATCAGTCCCCACATTCCGGCAGATATGACAGAGACAAGAGGAGGAGCCTGGGTTTTGGTTTCATGAGTCTCAGGCTTGAAGCCCAACCGTGACACAAACCACACGAGTGAGGTTAAGCAACACGCATTACCGGTCTTTGCCTCCACTGTCTCACCTGGGACGTAACTCGTGCAGGCTTGTTGGGCTAATTTCATTAAGTCATGTTTCTAGAAGCCCAACAGCTGGCACAGCGGTTGGTTTAGCCTATGTAGTCAGCATCCCATTTTCTCTCTCGCTCTGGCGCAGGAAGTGAAGCGGTGTTGGGGGGAGGGTAATGAGGAAACGAACCACATCCATTGAAATTATTCCATGAACTGGGGAACGTGTTACTCCGTGTGTATGTCATCGAGATCCCAACTATTATTCAGATACTATAACTTCATTACAACTCAATCTTACTGTAGTCTAAATTATAGATAATCCGAATTTCAGGGGTTTGGGGAAAACTGAATAAGCTGAAGTTTCCACAAAATCCTGTCAGCTGCCAGGAAAGAAAACTTTCATCAACCCCAGGCCATTTAGACTGGACACAACTGTCCGGCTTAAATCCACACTATCCCACTCTCTTCGCCGCGAAACTACTGAGTTTGCTGCCGTGGTAAACGCCTTCCTGTGGGAACAGAAAAAGGGCGAAAGCAGAAAAGGCGTTTGCGATAATGAGCAGAGGTTTGCCAGCAATTTGATGCTCGTCAGATTCCCCAAAGATGAGCGATGAGCAGCGAACCCCCTTCTTTCAAGTCCTGTTTATGGTTGGTTAAGTAAGCAATGGACTCATCTGTCACCTCCGCTCTCCAGCCAGTGAGTGGAGAGAGCAACAAGCCCATCTGATGTGAAATGATTTGGACATTAAGTAAATAAATCCCACCTTGATAAGACGGCCTCTGTTGCAGCTCTCCCACGGGCCCGACACATTTTGATTAAGGACTGATGAGGGCTTCCCAGGGGGAGGCCAGATCGTCCTTTTCCCGGGAGGTCCTTGCAAACAGAGCCTCACCTCATCCGTCGGCAATCATTTCGGTGGAAGAGGGGAGGAGGGGAAAGGGGGCAACCAGGTGAACATTGCAGGTCTTTTCCCCCAAGGTGTCTTGGGGACACTATCTGATTCCTATCAGAGGGGACTAACTCCCCTCTGGAGTATGGATTTACCCACATTTCTGCTCACTAGACACATGGATGATAGACAGATGTGTGGACGGGGGAGAGAGCCGCACGCTTGTTTTGCCCAGGCAGTCTTCATAAACCCAGCTGCGTAACGTATCTGCTGTCTGAGTGGCTCATGGCCGGGGCAGAACACAGAAATGCAAAATCACTACTTTGTTGGGTAAGGAGTGTATCTTCCTGTTTGGGGACTCTCCTGTGCTCTTGGTGGAAACTTTTTCTTTCCCAACGAGAGGTGGAAATGTTTTATTTATGTGCAGCTTTTCCTAGGTTTATACCTATTTCCTAATCACTAAGCATTCAAAAACATTGCCCCAAACCAAGAAGCCATTTCCTTGAAAATGCCCCAAACTCACAGCTTGCATTTTGTTCGTGTTTTTGAGCTGTTCCAAGCACTTTTCTGTATCGCAGGCTGAAAGATGTCCCCTGGTACAGGTGGTACTCACAGCCACACGGAATTCACTAGACAGACAGACTGCTCTTGTATCCTAGCTCTCCACTTACCCGTCACGCTAAGTCCTGACTCTCTAGGCTTGCGTCCTAGCTCTGTACTTACCAATGATGGGATCCTGGACAGGCCCTTTAAGGACTCTGCGCCTCTTTTCCTCCTGGTACAAGGGGTGGGTGGTATTAATATTAATATCTAATCCACAGGTTTGCCCAGGAGTTTACAGGAATGGACTCATGTCAAACACTCAAACAACAGCGAGGACTCACTGATGTTCTTGCAACTCACAGAAGATTTCCAAACAGATACAGCTCCATTTTTGGCAGGTTTCCCATTTGGCAGAAGTAGAGGCTAGAGATTCTCCAAGCCACGTGGTGAGGAGGACAGCCAAACTTGGGCTAGAGCCCAAGATGTCCCCTCAATGCTTTTTGCAGACATCGAATTCATGATCAGCCTCTACCGTTATTGCTCGATATTGAGTGAGCTAATTGCGGTCCAAGGTTACTTATTACCGAAAAATCCCAGAGCTTTGCAGGAAAATGAGAATTTCAGCCATTGCTCAGGCCCAGAGCACGGGTCCACAGTCACGGGCCTCGTCAGCAAAGCTCTAGGTACCCCGGTGACGTCAAGCTCCCTTCTCTTCCTTTCCTGTTTGGATTTGGATGGAGTGGTGCTTTTTGCGTTCTTTCTCCTTCTTTTTCTTATTTTACTAAGAGGAAAGGCACTTTTCAGAAACACAAGGTTTGGTTTTTTAGATGTTAATTATAATACATTTTTATAGTGTTGAAAATGTAGGAAATTGATGAAAAGCAAAAGAAGGGGAAAAAAGTGAACTATCCAAAATGCTATCGCTTTGGAAATCAGTGCTGTTCTGGTATATTCCTTTGCAGTCTTTTTTCAGTGCATGGGATGAGCACATGTACATTTCTTTCTTTTACGTAATTTGGATCTTGGTGGTGGTGGCGGATGGGGAGGTTTATGAACGTATTGCCAGCATTTTGTTAGCTCACCTTTTAATTGCTTTGGAGTTAATTCTCCAAAATATAGATAAAATAGCAGAATGTGGGGTGTAGAGCAAGGACGACTTGGGTTTGAGTCCCAGCTCGGACACCTGTTAGCTGTGTGACCTTCAACAAGTTACTTAGCTTGACTGTGTCTCATTTTCCTCCGGGTAAGACAAGAATAATAATACCAGCCCAAAGACATGCTTATGGAATGGAATGAGCTAGTGTTAGAAGCAGCAGTGTCTTGAACTTGGAAGGCAGTGCTTTTACTTTGTGAGTCTGGACTAGAGCTATATCCCACGTAGGATTTCTGGTTGCAAACAGACACAAACCAGTACGAACCAAAATGTAGACTTTAAAGGCTGTTGACTGGGATACCTAGTCTTCCACGGGGAAGGCCATCTGGATGATGTCTACAAGCATCAGTTGGGTGCCTACCTTGTACCAGACACAGTAACTACTTTAGGGCCCTCTCACACTCGTGTCCTTTGTCCTCATAAGTTCCTACAAAGCAAATATTAGAATCTTCTGTGTATTAGGTATCTGAGTCTCAGAGGAAGTAAGTTATTGTTCACGATCACAACTAAGGAAGTGGTGGAATCAAGATTCAAACTCAAGTCTGACTTAGTGGCATGTCTCCTTCATGCCTGCCTGCATTTACCCATCCCGCATCACACAGTGCTCGCTCTGGGCCAGACCAGGGTTTTTTTGGTGAGCATGCAGACAGGATCCCTGCCAGCACGGAACTTACAACCTAAACGTCCAGTTACCGCACAAATAAAAATGACACGGCAGCAGTAATGTGAGCTCTGGAGGAGAGGTCTCTGGTGCTCTGAGAACCTGTCCTAGGGACGCCTGGGGGGCTCAGTCAGTTGAGCGTGTGCCTTTGGTTCAGGTCATGATCCCAGAGTCCTGGGATTGAGCCCCGAATCCAGCTCTCTGCTCAGCGGGGAGCTTGCTTCTCCCTCTCTCTCTGCCTGCCACTTCCCCTGCTTATGCTCTCTCTGTCTGTCAAATAAATAAATAAGATTTTTTTTTAAGAACTATACTAGGGATTTGACCTTGACAGGGAGGTGATGGAAGATGCTCTTAAGGAAGTAATGCCTGAATGGAAATAGATTGTGAGTGGAGTTGATGGCCAAGCCCTGGGGGGTTGGAGAGGAGTGTTTCACGATGACGGAACTGCTACATTTCTATGGGAGAAAGAAGCACAAGGTTGTGAGAACTTGCACCTGTCAAAGGATGTATCTGCAATGGGGAAAAGCGGGGAAGGGTGGAAAGGTGCATCTGAGGAGAGGAAGGGGCTGGTCATATAAGGTTTTGAAGTTAACCAAGGAGCTTTGGCTTCTCCTAAGGTCAATGGAAGTCTTTAAAGGATTGCAAACAGAGAGATGACACGGTTAGATTTCACTTCAAAGATATCACTCTGGCTTCAATGCGGAACATCGGAACTGGTTTACCAGGGGGGGCCTAGAGCAATAGCCCAGCATGGCGATGACAGCAGCAGAGGCCAAGGATATGGAGAGACGCGGACAGTCCCATGAGATGTTTGGGTGGTCAAACGTGCAGAGTCTGGTGATGGATCAGCTCTGGAAAGAGGAAGAGAGGGAGGGCTTGAGGATGATGCCGGGACTCCAGCTGATTTAACTCAAATAATGGTGGTGCCCTTCATTAACCAGGTGCATAGGATGATTCCAATTTGAGAAGGGTTTTCAACAGTTTGGGGTATGTTAAACTTGAGGTGTCTTTAAAATACCTCCCCAAAAGGTGTTGGACAGGAAGCAAAATATAGTGGTCTGGAGTTTACAAGGGAGGCTTGGGACGGAATCGTGTAAGCAGACAGCATCACCGATGGATAAAGGTTAGGGGACATTTGTCATTCCTTTGGCTGTCTGTACCCCACTGAACCCCCTCATCTTAAGAGGCAAAACCCACCTCCCCTTGTAGAAGCTGAGAAAACCAGCTTTGGGCTGACCTACAACAGTTCAGATCCAGGCCCACATCTCCCAGGACCTCTGCGGTCCCACCAGCTCCTGGTTTGACTTGGCTTTGAATTAGCTCCTCCTACCTTGCAAGAGCAAGTCTTTCTCCATTTATAGTGATTTAGACCAAGGTGCAAGGGTCAAAAGAGAGGTTGTATGTTGTTTGCAAAGGAGAATGGGCTGGGAACAGAAGTCAGGAGGACCCCCTCTGCCACGAGCTAACCATGTGGCCTTGGATAAGTGCCCCCCATTCTTGCCTTGGCCAGCCCTACATGGGGCTGGGGACCTCAGGGCTGTCCAAGGCCCTTACCATTCCTCGTAGGCTCTACATGTGCTTGCCTTCAGCAGCCTAAGGACAACCAGCCAGAGCAATTACCTAGTTAATTCAGACAGAAGAATTATCCTACTGGGATGAGAAAGCAGATTTTATTTTCCTGGCCCTGAATAATCAAGATTGTTCATCCCCAAAGCTGTAAATATGCCACCCAAAATAGTAAAGAATGGAAAGAAAATGAGCTCATCAGCAGATTGGAAACAAAGTTCCCTTCTTTCTCATTAACAATAGATTTTTTTTTTAATCTACATTTTTCTTCAATATGAACTTCTTCTCATTTTGCTTACCTAGGCTAATGTAATAAAACACATCCAGGGGTAAGAGTTACTGATAATTGAGACAAAACAGAAGCACTTTGGGCCCTGAACAGTTTTCCTGGAGAACAGTCCAGCACTGTCCAATAGAACTTTCTGCGGTGCTGGGAGTCTTCTCTTCTGTGCTGTAATTCAGTAGCCACTGGCAATATGGGGTTGGTTCAACCATGTGGTTGGTGGAAAGAAAATGGTTCAACATCAAGCACTTGAAATATGGCCGGTGCAACTGAAGAACACGATTTTTTATTTTAATTAATACACATGTAAATTGGAAATAGCCACATGTGGCTCGTGGCTACGGTTCTGGTCAGGGCAGAAGATGTTTGCTGCCAAGTGGACCTTACCACAGACGTGTTGTCCGCCCCCACGTGAAGCTCGAGGCAAATCTGCATTTCTGGAAGCTAGTCTTTTGGAGTTTGGGGACAGGAGATCAGGGGATGGGGACAGAATTCACTCTTTCCCGGTGCTGTGTGTGTGGGTTTATTAATTGTCTCCATGATTGCTTTTGTAAAAAGACTACCTCTCTGAACCCAGAATGAGGAGCTCTGAATTTGAAGCCGTTTATTAGGCTGAAATTTATGTGGTGTGAAATCTGTTAGATCATTTGCTCATCAGTAGGTTGTCTAGAAAAAAAGGCCCATCTACAAAGGCTTTTCAGGGTGAGGGTCACCGGTGTAATCAGAAACATACCAAGCCTGGCCTCCAGCAAAAGATTGTGCGCTTTCAAGTAAATTTTGAGTTTGCGAAGTGGCCTTTTGAAGACCTTGCCATTGGTAACATTTCCTCTCTTATTAAAAAAAAAAAAAAGCAATTATTTTTCACTATTGTTCAACTTAACTGAAAGGTAGAAGCCTCTGGTGGTTCAGGTTGGAAGACACGGAGCACACGGGGCTTGCTGTGCCCACAGGAAGCCCTCGAAGCCAATAGGCAGATGCTGGGATCCAATAAGAAAGTCTGATTAAAATTCAGACAAATCATGCCATAGGACCGGCCAGCCAACCCCAGGGGTCAAAGACATGGCTGATACTCACGGCAGTTTATGAGAGAAAATAATTCGTCTTGGGCTGGAGATGGGTTCATTCCTCCCACAGACACTGACCGTGGGCCCTGCCAGGCGCTGAGCAGGGCTCTGTGGGCAGAACCACAGGCTGGGGCCTTATCCAGGGAGGAGGCCCAGCCTAAGCCAGGCAGCGTGCTGACCCCTGTGAGCGTTTCCCAAACCCACTAAGAATTTCCTAAGGATCCTAAGAATTACCTGAGGTGCATTTTGAAACATGGATTTTCGGGCCCTTCTCTCCCAATATCCCGAGGCCATAGGCCAGTGGCAGGCCCTGAGATTAAGTGTTTTCCTACTGCACCCTTAGAAGGCTCTTATTAAAGACAATTTGAGAATGTTCTCGAAGGGAATGCATCCTCTCTCCGTCCGCACCTCATCCTCATCACTTCCTTCACTCCAGTGGGAACGGAAGGGCTTCCCCGGGCCCTGTCCCCTCCCCCTCACCATATCACTAAGTCCTGCTGAGTGTCCCTCCTTTGTCACCTCACGCTGGACTAGGGCACGTCCCTTGCCTTCCTCGAGTCTTGGTTCTCCCCTCTCTAAAGTCAGTCTCCGTGGAACTGTCAGCAGGAGCTCTTCAGAACACAAAGCTGAAGGGGTCTCTCTCCTGGTCACACCTTCTTCTGGGCTTCCGCCTAATTTGGGAAATCACTGCCCAGAGAGAGAGGGAGGGGGGAGCAGCACCCCTCACAGGAGCATGGGTTCACCAATTGCCCGGCACAGTGGACGGGAGCACACTGTCCTTCTGTCTGATCACTCAAGGTGTGCAGCGCCAGAGGAGACGGGTGCTGGGCGTGCACACGCGGTGGGCACCGCGGTGGGCTGGAACATGGCAGGTGCTGGAGGGAGGGGGCGGGCTGGGCACTCAGAGCCCCTGGTGTCTTACCACGAGCCTGGAGGCCTCGGGCAGACACACAGGGCCCCTAGGGAAGAGAGTAACAGGCTCAGACTGTGTCTCGGGAAGAGCAGGGTGGCAGCGTGGAGGCCCCAAGCTCAGAGCCTGGAGCCCAGTTAGGGAGCCTTTAGGACCATGTCCACGAGAAGGAGGTCACCGAAGGGAGCACTGTGGCAGAGGACAGGCAAGGACATGTGTGCTGGAGGTAAGGCGAGGAACTCTGCAGGCCTTTGTCGGTGACCACGGCCGCGGGGGCAGTCGGGGACAGCGCCGGCTCCCTCCCCAGAAACCCTCTGGACTCCAGCCCCCACCCCCTTGGACTCCATTAATGCTAACCACCTGGCACCTGCCACTGGGTGGCCTGACGCTGGCCAGGCCTCCCCGGGGCACCTTTCATGTGACATTCCTCCCTCTTCAGCTTTCACAAGACGAAGGGTTACTGCCCGTGGCGCTGGGAGATGAGAAGCAGGCCCCAGGGGTGAAAGGGGGTCTGCCAGGACCCCCGGCTTCCCTGGGGCTGCAGATCCAGAGCTGCTTGAGCTGGACCGGAGGTGTGAGGGCCACGGAATGGGTCCATCTGTGCAGTCACTTCCACGTGGGGGCCCAGGGAAGCCTGCGACTCCCGGCCACCACATCTTAGCCCCAGTGTGTCACCAAACGGCCGGGGGAAGGTCTCCTAACGACACCCGAGCTCTTCCGAGACACACAGTGGGTCGCCCGTCGTGGGAGATGCAGCCGGGTTCCCTTGGAGGACACCCTGCAGAGCGTGTTTGCAAAACCCTTCCATCCGTGGTCTCTCAAAACAACGCGGGGATAAGTGTTAGGGACCACAACCGGTGCGATGACTTTAGGGGGGGACATTATTCAGAAGGTTATGAGTAATTTGAGGCACAAATCTCTTCGAGCCAAGCTAACCCAAGAATGAGGAAGAGAAGAGGGAATTGTCAGGTGGAGCCAAATTCAAGTCCCAAGGCTGACACTGTGCATCCGAGTGACCTTGGTGAAATCACGGAAACTCTCTAGTTCCTTGGGCAGCAGGGACAGCCAGGCCTGCTCTGCTGGGCATGGTGAAGGTGACACAAGCTGATGCTGGTGACATCCTCTTGGGGAGGGCTGGCGTGCGCAAGGGCACTAGCCTCACTTAGGTGTTGGCCGTCCATCCAGGCTTTCAGGCGTCCAATCCCTGCTCGTCTCCCAGCACCAGTGCAAGGTCCTTCTTGGCGTGCCTGTGTTACAAGAGGTAGTGTTTAACTCGCCTCATGTCGAGCAGCCAGGAAGGGGCCGCGAGCTTTGAAACTGGGCCCAGTCACTCTACCCCGTGTCCCTGATGGTGTGCGAGCACCGGCTCCTGCAGGGACCCCGATCCGAAGCTCGGCCTCAGAAAAGGCCCAGCCTGGGGGCTGAAGCCTGCGAGGGCTCGGTGTCTGGGTTCCCAGGGTGTGCGAGGGGCACGGCTCACCCCCGAGGGGCAGCAGGGAGGACGGGATGGTGGTGTTGGGTGTCTGTGGGAATTTTTTCGAGTCCGCCGGTCATTTGGAACTGGGTCTCTTTGAGGGCTGATTTACGGCAGCTCTGTCTGGAGGCTGGCCCGTTTGATCTCCGGCCTGAGGCCTGAGTGCATTGGTGCGGCCATCCGCCCCGACCCCGAGGAACTCCGTTACCAGCCCGGGGCCTACCTTGGCCCGTCAGGGCAAGACAAAGGGCTAGGGCTGGGCTCACAGGCCGGCAGGCCACAGCCAGGGCAGGGCTGGGAGGGGAAGGATGTTCTTCAGGGTTATTTCCAGGGATGCAGAGCAGGGTAGCTGAAAGGAAAGGAGCTCCGAGACAGAGATACGAAAGTTCCAACCCCAGGCTCTGACTCACCAGGTGACATTCTGGGGACATTTCTCAGAACTTCTTTAAGCCTCCCTTTCTTCATCTGTAAAGTGAAGGCACAGTATGGCCTCCTCTGAAGAAATCTAGGGGAAATAAAAATAGATAATGAGCCCCAGAGCCCCTGCTTTAGGGAAAGCACTCAATAAAATGTACCTGTCATCATTGGTATCATTGAATCGGAAAACTGGCCGTGGGACAACAGCCCGATTTCTGATCGTGGGCCCCGAGTTCGAGCTTGTACTGGTTAAATGAAAGGGAGATTCATGAGCACCCCGGCAGCCCAAGCCGGGACTGGAGAGTTGGCTTGTGATTCTACCTCTGCCTTGGTTCTACCCGGGGTGCCCCGGGCCCTCTGAGCCTACCCCCGGGGCAGGCAGGGGCCCGGGCTTAGATGACGCTTCTCCGACTTCAGCCTGATGGCAGGCCCACCTCGTCGGCAGCATTGGCCTTCCCCCGTGAGAGTTCTCAACCGTCTCATGGCTTGCTTATCACCTAAGTGATGGTGCAGGGCAGCTTGAAGAGGCTGGAGAGCTGGAAGAGATAGTTTTTTTAAAAAGGGAGAAAAAACAAAGGCTTACCAGCAGCGGCAAAGCAGGTGCTGTGAAGCCACCGCAACTGGTCAGATCAGGGCCACCTTACTGGGTAAGGGACACGTAGGGCACTTGCAGGCCACCCTGCAAGTGAAGAAGGTCCCCCTTAGTGCCGGAGGAACTTGCCCCCCACCACTGCCACCTCCAAGGCTAGGCACACCTGCACGGGTCCCAACACACAAGTGCACATGGGTCCTCAATACTCGTGTGGGGTCACGAGTAGCCCAGCTTTGTGTCAAGACCCAACTCCCTGCTGACCAGAGATGGTAAGACCAGACGATCCCCCCTGGCCCTTCCAGGTTGACTATCTCAGGTTCCTGTGCTGTCACTAATGTCTCTATGTCCCTTCCATGTGGTAAGTCCTTAGAAGTGATAAAGGAATAGAAAGGCCCAGCCCTGCCTTTGAGCCCTGGCGGGGTACTGTGCCCAAAGATGGTGCTTGGTGAGTGAAGCGGGGCACAGGATAAATGTGGGACTGAGTTAGGAGAGACAGTGCTAACGTGCGATGAGAGAGAGAGAGAATATCAGAGAACCCTATTGACATCCTATAAAGCAACAAGAAGATATCATTGGGTGCGGGGGAACAGGCAGGAGAGAAGGAGGCTGGGGGCCCCCAGTGCCTCAGGCAGCCCTGGTCTCCCCTCTCCCTGCTGGGGGCTGCCAGAGACAGCCCTGCACCAAAGTTGGCCCACTGCTCAGAGTCCATTAGCTGCTGCATGGAAAGATGAATCCAAGATTAAATGGGACCAAAGACCCCATGGTCAGAAACTCAGAGAAGGAACCATTGTCCTATATGAGGTAAAAAGCGAAACACCTGGGGGGGAAGGACAGACTCAAAGCTGTGGAACCCTGATGTGCTGGGACCAGCAAAGTAATCTCTGCCAGGACCAGGACAAGCCACAGATTTGGGCTCAAGATGCAATTTGAAGAGGACGGTCTACTGGCTGGGAGGGGTAGGGGGTGGGGTAGCAAGACAGCTGAGCTGCTCCTAAGAGCTGACAGCTGCCAACACTTAAGGCCACCCTAGGCCACATGAATAGAGGTCAAATGTCCAGTTCCGAGGAGGTGAGGAGCCTGCTTCTTTCCACACCAGCCAGACCCTACTTAGAGCATTATGTCAGTGCTGGGGTCCATCCCTTGTCATTTTAAAATTCAGAGCAAAGTGACCGGGAAAAAGAGGACCTTGAAGTCATATTAAAGAGACACAATTGAACGATGCTGGCTCTTTGGTCTGAAAAAAATGCAGCCCAGTGGGAGGTATTTCTGAAGGACCTCAAGGAGTAGAGATTTATCTGGTTTGGGGGTAGAAGAGTGAAGAGCAATGGAGAGAAGTATAGGAATCCGTATTTCAACACAGAGCTATAATTTGTCCCGCAGTAAACTCATGGCCTCGCACTGAGTGAACTCCCCATCCCTGGGAGCATGCAACTGGGATGTGCAAATACCACATGCATGGTTGGAGGGGTGAATCCCTGTGTCTTTCTCTGCATCTTTGAGGTAAGATTCTATGGTTAAATACAAATTCTTCCCCAGGTTGCAATGCAAAATGTGCCCATCTGGATGCAGAAACATCGGCTGCCCATCTCCTTTCCAACAATATGGGCTGTACATGCTCATTAGGTCCAAGGTGCCAAGCTTCAGGTCCCCAGCAGAGGTGATGTCACTATGGAAACACGAACATTCCGGCCCACACCTTTCCAGGTCACGGAGCTGTCCCTGCAGCAGGAAGAAGCACTTCCTGGCTCTGGTCCCTCTCAGGGCTCCCCGGCCTGGTATCCTGTATCTCGTCTGGCAGGGCATCCTGTGATGGTCACTGGGGCCGCTGGAGCCTCTCAGGGTTGCAGGCCTGGCAGAGCTCTCGGTGCCGACCGGAGACATCCCAGTGCTTGGAGCGGCTGGAAACTGGGCAGGAGCTGGCCCCTGAGGACAAGCTGGGGAGCGGCCACTCCACGGCGGGAGGAAGCGCCACCCCAGAGAAGACCCTTCTGCCTTCCTGGCACTGCCCTCCGTCTCCCTGAGCTAACTCTCTAGTAAAACCCCTTTCCAGTGTGTTGGATCCTGCCCCTGAACACAGCCCGGCTCCCGCCACGTGCCAGGCCGCGTGGCCAGCGGGAAGGTCACCACGGAGCAGGCGAGGACAGAGGTGGTCTCAGAAACTCAGAGGCCTGGGGGGGTCTGTCCCTGAGGAGTGCTTAGCATCCGGTGGGGAAAGGGGTGTCTGTCCTCCAGGAGGAACAGACAGGAGCCTGAGCACAGCCTCAAGGAGCCTGTCCACTTTGGAGCCCCTTCCTAAGGGAGGACTCGGTGGTCTCTTGGCTCTAAGTTTAGGGAATTTAGAGCCTGAATATATGGGGTGTGGCTTCACTGGCCACAGGTCATGAAGTGACCAAGATCATAAAAGACAAAAAGTGCTCTAAGGAAGTGGGGCAGACCATTCAAAGGACTGTGTTCCATGTGCCGATGGGGAAACTGAGGCACTTGTCAGGCTAGCTGCTTCTTCCTCTAGCTTCTAAGGCCCATCTCAGTAGCATCCCAGAGCAAAGCCACCAGGCTATAGGTCTCTGCGGTCTCAGCCATTCCCCTCTGGCCAGGAGAAGCAGTCACCCTTCCGTGAGGTGCCATCCAGCTCCTGAGGGCAGCGGGGCTGTCCTTCTTGACTGCCCACCAGCACTAATGCCCGGGATCGGTCCCCAGGCTGGGGTGTGATTGCCTCTGGGTCCTGCATTTGCCACGTAGTGTTTTCAGGGTAGAGGGACCACCTTCGCCTATTCCTAACCGACGTGCTAATCCCCCAAGAATCTGGTGTCCTGGCAAACCACCCCCTCCCTGAGGCTGACCCTGCGCCTCAGGTCCCGCGGGCGGCCACACCCGACCGAGGGCAGCCGGGCACTGCTTTCCTTAGCAGCGGCTGAGGGAGTTGCCTCTTCACCTCAAAGGTTCAGATAGAGACGGACGTGCCCGGATGGACATCTCCCCGCCATGTTGTGGGGAAGGGAAAACGGACCAACAGCTATGGGTGCCTCAGGACACAAACCCCGTTTCACCGTCTGATGTCTTCCCAGATTCCCAGGGCTCAAATCCCAACTTGCTCCTCACCAGCCATGGACTGTGGATACGTTATCTAACGTATCCACTCTGCAAACCTAATCATTTTCACCAGTGAATGTCCACACCCCCAGGGCCCAACAGGAGTAGGTCTGGGGTCTATGTCACCCAGGCTCCAGGCTCCCCCTTCCAGCTCTAGCAACTTCTCTTGAAGGACCTTCTTCTTTCCTCATCCCATTCATTTACAGGGGGGCTCTGACCCCAATATGCCCAGATATTAAGAGAGGAAGAAAGGGGGGGTGGGAGGAAAGAAAAGAAGTGGAAAAGGGAGAAAACTTACATATTCTAGCCTCCCTTGCAGAGATGTGGCTTCAAGTTCTGGCTGACGAGATGTAAACAGAAGTTTTCGGGTCAGACTTGGAGAAGACTCTTCAAAAGGATGACAGGCAGGGAGTTCCCTTTTGCCCCCCTCCATTACTTCCCCCCCTTCCTGCTGTTTTTAGTGCACGTACGATGGCTGGAGCCCCAGCAGCAAGCTTAGACCATGAGGCATCTTTGAGGATGAAAGCTGTGAACTCAGTAGGGCAGAGCAGAAGGAAGCTGGGTCTTTTGAAGATAAAGGACCAACTACGTCAGCTTCAGACTGCCTGCCTCCGAAGCAAACAACAGCAACGCCTCCTCTGTGTTTAAGCCGCCATCGTGAGTATACTGCTGTATGTAAATGAACCTAATCCGGATGTGTCACCGAATTTTTACATTAATATTCGTCGATCATAGGTATTTACTTTATTCTAGTTATAAAATGAAATTTTAAATCTGTGTCCAGCATTCTGGATAGCGCGTGTGTGCCAGATATTCTGGCGGCAAAACAGTGGGAGACACGGACATAGAATGAGAGGGAGACATTTTACAATTATATCACTTTCTCTAAAAGAGAAAAGAGGGAGGGTATTATTTTACTGATTTTATGGTATGGAAATGAGAGGTTGTTAATTTTCAAGTTAGAATTAAGGCTTATATTTCCTTATGCTTAATTCTGGTCCCTTCCGCCCCATCAACAGCAGGTGGGAGGGCTCTGGGCGATCAGAGTAATTGCTCCACGTCTTCCTGCCACGGAGCCTGAGTGGATCAAAAGGCCAAGAGAACGAGGAGACTTTGCTCCTTGAGAAAAGCTCCTCGGCCCCTTGAAATGAATGAGCTGCTTCTTTATCACACTATCCTTCCAGCTTACATTCCCCACGGTTGGTGAGGCAGAAAATTCACAAGAACAAAGCTCCTGCCCTAAAAAGATCTTCTTTTCAATTTAGGGTCAATTCCACATTTGGGGCTTCCAGGAGAGTCACCTTTAAATCAAGAAAAGAAAAAAGGGGGCTGCTGCACGTAAGCCAGGGAAATCACACACATGCATGTGCACAGCACCCGCCCTCCTGCCCCGCACCACACACACGCTCTTCATGGGAAACTAAAAAAAAAAACTGCGCTCCTTGAGCAGGCTTCCAGGAGGCGGGGGGGTGCCAGGAATCACACGACCTGGGAGTCCCCAGGATGGATTCACTGCCCTCCCCACTGCGAGTCCTTGGGCGACTTCTAGGGACCTCATCTAGTCCTTCTCGAAAATGGGCCAACTGCCTGCCTCCTGCTTTCATCACGGAGCAGTTGTCCAGCCAAGAAGATGTGCCGTTAGTGAAGGCACCCCGCTTCGTCCCCTGCCCCCAGGACAGGTGGCCCTGTCACTCCAGCCTGAACATGGGGTAGCGTTCTGCCATATAATCTACCTGGGATCACGGTCCCCCCTCTGCCGTTCAGGACGTATCAACATGCACTTGGGTTAATTAAAGTCAACATTCTTTACATTTCACCCCTTATAAAATGTCAGAAAGCTAGACTCCGCGTGGAGGCTGGTCTGGCTCAGCAGGGGTACGACTGCTGAACCCTTGTTCAGCAGCTCCCGGTGCTGTGGGACCGGCTGCCCCCTCTGAGCCAGCCAGCCCTCAGCAGGGCTGGTAACCAGGGCGGGGAAGAGGGCGGCCAGGCAGCCAGTCCACACCCAGGGGCCAGGTCAAGGTGATCGAGTTTCTCGCTCCAGTCAGAAACCCCATCACCCCTGGCTCCAGGGTCATAAACTCAATCTTAGGGTTTGAGCTGTAACACGGTTCATTTCTGGGCCAAATCCCTGAAGCTGAGGGTTTATTTTTAAGGACAAGCAGTTTGCTGTTTTCAGCGTTTCTCATCAGAAATAGTGCAATTCAGCCCGATCTGCATGGGAAGCATAATTTATCATCTCACACAGATGGTTGACTAAGGGTGGGGAGGAGGTTTACTTTCCATTTTAGTTCAGCAAACATTTCCTGAGCCCCTGCGTGTGCCAGGCACAGGGCAAGGCAGTGGGGCTCATGGACCAGGCAAGCTCCTGATCCTTGAGACACAGTCTAGGTAAGAGGAAACAGTGTGCCCCCCACCCCGCCCCGGCCAACCCCAGCTTTGGCATCAGACAACCCTGGCTGGGAATCCTGGCTCTACCATTTACTATCGGGGTCACACTGGGAAATTACCTCACCTCTTTCTAACCAAGGTTGGTCAACTTTGTTGATCTTTTGAAAAACCAGCTTTGGTTTTATTGATTTTTTTTTGTTCTCTATTTCACTAATTTCATTTCTCATCTTTATTATTTCCTTTCTTCTGCTTGCTTTGGGTTATTTTTTCCCCCAGTGCCTTAAAGTAGGTTAGGTTGATTTGAAACTCTCTTCCTTTTTAATATAGTCACTCACAGCTATAAATTTCCCTCCAAGCACTGCTTTACCTACATCCCCATAAGATTTCCTATGTTGTGTTTGTTTTCATTCATCTCAAAGTACTTTCCCTCTTCCCCTTTGATTTCTTCTTTGATTCATTGGTTGTTTAGTAGTGTGTTAATTTCCACATATTCATGAATTTCCCGAAGTTCTTTCTGTGACTGATTTCTAGTTGCATTCCAATGTGATTGAAGAACATATTTTATGTAATTTTGATCTTTTCAAATGTGCTTCAGGCTTGCTTTATGGCTTAGCATAGCATATGGTCTGTCTTGGAGTGTTCCGTGTGCACTTTAGAAGAATGTGCGTTTCGCTATTGTTGGGTGGAACGTTCTGGAGATGTCTGTTAGGTCCAGTCAGCTTATAGTGTTGTTCAAGTCTTCTATTTCCTTATTCATCATTTGTCTAGTTGTTCCATCCATTGCTAAAAGTGCGGTATTATAGTGCCCAAGCACTACTGTCAACTTGTTATATCACGTCTTTGAAGGAATAATGATTCCTGCCTTGTAGAGCTGTAGAGACCAAGAATGCAAAGCATGGTGGCACAGCCTGCCACACAGGGGCTATCGCTGCTGTGTCACGGAACGACTGAACAGGGTATAGCATGGTGGTGCTGAGGATTTCCTCCAAAGGTGGTTCTAGGTTAAGCCAGCACAGCTTCAGCCCGAAAAACATAAACTCTCTTAAAGAGAGAGATGGGGCCTTTTTTTCTGTGGCCTTCAGTCAAGATACGCAGATCTCCTGTCCAAAACATAAAAGCTGAGGAGCAAACGATCCTAACTTCCCAGCCTTATATCGTTAGCTAATGTCTAAAATTCCTTCATAGAAGTTTCTTGTGATAATTCATCCGTCCATCCATCTATCCTTCCTTCTCAACACATGTTTGTGAACCTTATCTGGACCAGACTCTGCCCTGAGGACGGAGGATACTGAAACCAGACCTGCTGTAAAGGGCCTACCCTACCTGGGGAAAGACACTGATATGTAAGCAGGTGAATAGAATGTAGGCATATAAATTGCCCTCATGAAGGGGCAAAAGGTTTGCAGGGCCCAGAAGAGGGAAGCGACCTGCCTGGTGTGGGAAAGAGAGGCCGAGATCAAGACAGCAAACAACAAACATTAACAAAACTGAACAGATCACCAGGGGCAGGAGTCCCATAACCCTCCCTACCCCTCTGGTACTCTCAGGTAGGAGGGCCCCTGGGAGGAAAAGGAGGAAAACAAGAGGATGTTACACAAAGTGAGTCATCAACCTCAAATAACCAAGAACTGCAAAGGCAGAAAGTTCTTGACTTGGAAGTTTGCCAACATCAATGCTGCAAAAATAACCATGATGAATTCACATATTTCTGTGCGAGTATCGGTCCACCATAACACTGAAATCTTAGCCATGGGAAATTGGAGCTTTTGGCCCCATATGTTCAAAATCATGCTCATATTTTGGTCAAGATTTTCTTGAAGAAGCTAAAAGCTCTATTTTCCTGTTGAGAGCGGTGCTGGTGTTCCATCCTGGCCTGGCAGGGACCACAGACGAACAGTTCCTGCTCAGGGTTGAAAGGCAGGAGGTTTCGGGTCCCTGTCTGTTTGGGGTCTCACCCCCTATAGAAGAACGGCTGCCACCAGCTAAGCCACTGGACACTTGTCATAGCCTAAAACTTAGCTAATCACTAACACTTGTTGTATGCCCACTCGGTACAAGGCAGGGAGAGAGAAGGGAGCCCAGACACCCACCCCTCCCTGGAAGACCTGCCGAGCCACCTGAACACACTGGAGAGAAAGAGTCATAAGACAGTTTTTAAAAATTAAGAGCCACCTAAAGTGTAAGGATGACCCGAAGGCTTCCTAGGGGCAGAGCTTAGGATGGAAAGGCACAGGCACCGGGCCTGACAGACAGCTTAATGGACTTGGACTCACCTCCCTGGGCTTTGGGTTTCTTATCTGCACACACACAGAAATTTAAAAATTCAAAAAAATTAAAAACTTTGGCTCTTACATGAGGCTGAATATAAACTATCGGGCTCATGGCAGGCATTCAAAAACGTGGTGTTCTCTTGCCCCCACCAGGGAGGTAGAAGTGACTCAGCCCCGTAAGGATGGGTGGCATTCTGACAGGCAGGGGGGAGGTGGGAAGGTCTGCCCGCAGGCAACAGCAGCCCTGCAGTCCCAGCTGCGAGAACTCAGGGGACGCAGGGGTAAGTGCCTGCATGCCAACTTGGGCCCTGCCACTCACTTGCCAGGGAATCCTAAGCAACTGCTAAGCACTGCGTGCCTCAGTTTTCTCATCTGTAAAATGGAAGCGCTAATAGAACCTATCTCCTGGGGTGGTTAGAATTCTTCAACATGAGTAAACACAGAACAATAGCTAGCACATAGTGAAGGGTCAACCGATGTCAGCTATTCTTCTTATGTACAGAGGGGTGTGAGGAGGCCCGATTCGGGAGGAATGGCAGATATGGGAGATGACAACAGGAGGACTGGTACCAAATTTTAGAGACCCCTCAGTGTCCAAGGTAGTCTGGACTTAATTAAGGCAATAATGGCCCATTGCACGTTCCGGAATGGAAGCTGTCGTGGATTCATTATAAGCTGAAAATGACAGAATCAAACGAGTTCCTGTCATTGCTTCACATGACACCAGAAAAGGCTGTTCTTGAAGAGTGACTCAAGTCTCCTCCCGCCTCTACCCCTCAAAGATGGCATTCTTTGGGGGAAAAAAGCAGAAGACAAATGACAGATCATGTGTCTGCTCATTTTCCTGGTCTCTCATTTACAACCCCAAGACATCACTTGGTCCGCAGGGAGACTGGCACTCGGGGTGTCCGATCATCATTCTGACTTCTCAAATTAAGCAGCCATGAGCTGCTTTCTGAAGTGACTAGGCTCATTGTTTGGGCTGCCTGTCTAAGCCCACACATCCTGCCCGCACTCCCTCCCATCCCTACCCACGGGCAGGCTAAGTCAACTGGGATCATTCTGCAAATCTCCACCATGCTCTCAAAGGGCAATGCTGTAATTCCTAGGATCAGCGGGTAAGTGGCAGGAAGATGAGTGGGCGCTAACACGCTACCCCACCTCACTTCATTCAGATCTGGGCCTTTAGAGACAGGCAGAATCAAAGGAAGTGACTGAGGAAGTGCATTCTGCATTCTAGAGATGGTAATGAGAATGGCAATTAGCATTAATGCAATTTTGACATGCGTGGAAGTTCTTTGTACAGAGAACTCCAAATGCTGGGTCGGGGAGAAAGTGGGTGCTGTGATCTTATAAGTGCTTTGTAACAGAAGAAACCACTGGAGCACAAACTGTGTGCAGCCAACGCCTGGGGAAAATCCTAATGCACATTTCTTGGCCTTCAGGATCCAGAAGACCACAGACTCTGACAGATGTAATGGGAAATAATTCCTTTGAATCTATGATTTGCCTAGCAGAAGGGGGAGTAAAAAAAGGGAAGTCAGGTAATCCTTAACTGACCCCAAGTGGTAAAAATATACCAGCCCAAGTGTTTTAGGGCTTTCTGGGTGTTCACGGTGTGACATTAGCGCCACCTGGTGCACTTACCGGGGAAATGACAAACCATAGAACCACAAGAGCTAGCATAGGTGGGTCCTGCTGCTTTCAATCATTTTGTAGAAAAGTATTACTTCGGTGCGGGGTGGTGAGCTGACAGTGGTAAAGTAAATAACAATTTATGGACAGAAGGATGTGACGGAGTTTGTTACTACAACCAATAGAACTAACATTTTAAGTGAACAGAATTTAATGCTGTGAGTATAATCCAGTGTCTCCAAATTGCTAGCCTTCAAGGGCCAAACAATACCTCAAAGCTTCCAACTTGTATGACTACAGGTTAGCCAGTTCTGCCCCAAATATGTCCAAGAATTCTTGGGAGTGCCTGCTAAATCTGACTGCCACCAAGCCGGACAGTCATTCTTTCTAAGCTTTGGTTTAGACAACTGCTCAGGGGTTTTCTGGTCCCCCACCCTAACCCCTGCAATTAGGGGTCCTAACCAAACCCCACACCCTCCAACACCATTCTGTCAAAACACAGCGCCCTCCCTTTAACACCCAATTCATACTGACATACCGACTTGCTAACAAGATAGCAAATTTTTGAGGATTTCAAGGGGATCCCCATGTAGAAAAGGAAACCCCAAACTCATTATCAGACCCCAATGCTCCCACACTTAACTGACCCCACTCCTCCCAGCGATCTCTCTCTGACTCCAACCTCCAACCAGGCAATTCCTATTCTGATCAGGATATCCCGTGCTGGACCCTCTTCCCAGAGACCCTGACACACCACAAAAAACTGGGAAGCCCTTAACACCCAATCTATCACCTGCAGAGAGACAACCTCTGGCTGCCTCTTCAAAGTCCTACTTTGGCGGTAGCCAGTATCTATCCTCTGATTGGGATTGAAGGAAACATACAGCTAACAGCCAACCAGAGCCTTTTCTGGTGAACAGGATGAGTTACCAAGCAGGGGAACAACATTAGAGGTACAATAATGGGTTGATCCAATGATTTCAGTAAGTCTATAAGGTAGCTCCGTTTTTAGCAAAAGCAAAGTGGCAATGCCACAAACAGAAGGAAAAGATTAAAGCATCCTTAAGATTTGTCTGAATCGTCAAAATCACTATTTTGAAGGAAACATCTGGTTACAAAATTTATTTTTAAAATAATCTCAGTTTCTCAAAAATGATAGGACACCATTTTTATAATTTTTTTTTCTCTACAATAACATCCACCGCAAAACACAATATGCAGGGTTCCAGCTTGAACCTAAACTCTATTTAATCTTACAACATGTTTCAGCTTGGGTGTGTGTAGAGGGCACACCGATCTGCAAAGGAATCAAGAACTATCCAGAGTCAGGCTCCATTTAAAGCAGAGACTCTCGAGCCTCACAGCGGCTCACCATCACCTGGGGCACCCAGGCCCCACTCCAGAACAATAAAATCAGAGTTTCTGGAGGTGAAGTGCAGATACTGGCATTGTCTTCTAAAACTCCCCAGGTGATCCCACTGTGCAGCCAGGGCTGAGAACCACCAGCCTACAGAAAGAAACAAGGTATCATTTTTAGCATAAAGGCAGCCACCAGCACTGAACCACAGATGATTCTAGTACAGCAAGCCTCTCTGTCAGCTGTCCTTCTGAATTATCTCGCCTGGATCTTAGGGTAAAAGACTGTAGTGAGAATTATAGCTCTAAGAGCCATTTCTCTGGAACCGTGTTTCTTGATCTGTGGTTCAAGGTGCATCTGTGCCACGATCTTTGGAGGAATGCGTTAAAATGCTGATTCCCGGTCCCACCTGGGACCTACTGATCTGTGCATATGATTAGCAAGTCGAGGACTGTTGCCAGGGTCAGATCCAGGCCTGTCCGACTCCAGGTTCTTTCAAATTCCCCTCAAACTTTTTGACCAGTAAGAGTGGGATCTCTGTCAGGAAAACCAGAGCTTTAGATGACTTTAAATGAAACGTAATTATTTAAAGCAATAGAATGGAAAACAACAGCAAAAATTCCCCTTCCACTCCTCCCTCCAAAGGAATCCTCTATCAATTACTTTAGAGGAGCCAAATAATATCCCTCCCTTTCCTTCCTGTTCCACCACATTCTTTCCCTCCTAACAAATATTCCTTTTCCCCCAAATAAGGTCACTTGGAAAAATCCCTGGTAGGTGTCAGCATCTATAGGAAAATAATAAAATGTCTATATAAGTGAACCTACCCCAGATCGCATTTTATATTTACCTACTCAGTCCTCCTATCTTACCTATCTCATTCAGACTACAGTGATATGCGGAGTTCCCTCCTAAGTCTGAAGAATAAGGTAAAAAATGTGACTAACTGGTTCTGCCCATTTAGAACTGGCTGGAAACCCTTTTTTTTTTTTTCAATCCAGGCTATTTCCAGTCACTGCTACACACACTTCTACCTTGAAAAAAAAAAAAAAAAAAAAGCAGTTTTGCACCTGATTTACAAGCTGGATCATTGTACAACAATGACAGTGGTGATGAATGAGTGCAGTGAGAGCAAGGAGTCGTGTACCGAGAAGCCACATGTAAGATTTGGGTGACCTCTGCCCCCTGGCACCAACTCACACACCACACCAAGAACAAGTATGAAAACAAACTTCCAATGCAACAAGTGCCATTTGTAAAATACACTGTGCAGAATATTCTTCCTGTCTTGTTAGTGTCCATGTCAACCAGCACAACCCTTGTAGGAAGTGATCTGGTAATAAACCTGAAAAATGGTCATAAGCATCATGCATTTTAATGCAACAATCCAGTTTCTTTTTTTTTTTTTTAAGATTTTATTTATTTATTTGTCAGAGAGAGAGAGAGAGAGCAAGCACATGCAGAGTGGCAGGCAGAGACAGAGAGAGAAGGAGGCTCCCTGCCAAGCAAGGAGCCCGATGTGGGACTCGATCCCAGGACGCTGGGATCGTGACCTGAGCCAAAGGCACCCACTTAACCAACTGAACCACCCAGGCGTCCCAACAATCCAGTTTCTTGAATCCAGTGGCAAGCAATCCAAAAGAGATTGAATATTATATGAATACTATAAAATACAGGACGAATACTATACTATATGAATACTATAAAATACAAGATGAGCGCCTCTTACGTGCTGGACTTCATTGAATGCTTAACACAACCTTGAATGATGAGAATTACTTTCACCATTTCTATAAAGAAAGAAACTAAATCTCAGAGAGGCTAAGGAACCGGCCTTCTGTCATCTGGCTCGTATGGGTTAGCACCAGAATCACCCCCTCGGGTTCATACCCGCCTCAATCCCCTTGAGGCTCATGAGCAGTAAGAACGCAGCAGTCATGTAAATAACAGCACATTCCACAGATTACGGAGCCATAAAGTATTTACAAGGAAAATACTATGTCAAATGAAAATACAAAATTGTGTATACAGTAGGACCTAAACAGTATACCAAAAATTTCACGCACAAAAAATGAACATGTTAGTAATTTCCTCTGAGAGTGGGAACAGAAGTCAAAAGGATGGAGGGGTGGGCACTGTTCTAACCAGAAATTTCCACTTCTGCTTATAATAGGAAAATAATGTGCTAATGAGGTAAGCGAGGTTTTGGCAATTCTATAGCTAATGCCACTGGTTAGAGTCCTTGAGACTCAGTTCTCTTTCACACAGTGGATCCATAAAGAAACCAGCTCACTTAAGTTTATTAATATTTGAAACTGAAAAAAAAAAGCCCCAAACACAAAACCAGTCCCTATGAAAGTATAACTCTACCATAAATCAAAGCCTGAAGCTAGCTTCTAAGAGAACAGAATGAAAGACTAGATAATGAGGAGGAATGTGGCAAGACTCCTAGGCCCCAGGCCGTGCAGGATATGTTGAAGGTGGGGCAAGTCTTTGTACTTCTGTGTAGCGGGGAGACTGACAGAATTCCAGGCACAAGGTATGTGAGTATACTTACAAGCTCTTACACGGTAAAGGCTGAAGCTATGAGTCAAAGACAAACAGGTGATGGTTAATATTTAATATGCCCCAGGCTTTCGTGCACCCCTCGTGTTCTGTATTAGCTGGGATAGAGGCCTAACCATATGGTGGCTTGGAGACAATAACGTCACGCCAACAGGTGGGCCTGTCAGAGAGGGTAGCAGCCCCCCTAGTAGACCCCCCAGGTTCCTTGTCCCTCTGCCATTCCCACAGTAGGACACTTTTCTAACGTGGACACTGGCTCACTACCATCACCTCCAAGGTGCAGCTTGAGCAAGGAAAGGGAAGGCAGAGGACGTGAAATCGTCACATCACTTCAACTCATACCCCACTGACTAGAACCTGGTGAAGGCAGTCTCTAGCTAGACAATCGTACCGATGAAAACTCGGGAGGTTCTGTTTCTAAAAAGAAGAAGGGGGCAATTAGAACCCTCAGGGCTCAGTGGCCACTTCTTTAAGGAGACTTTCAACAGTTCTGTACATTCTTAGCATGAATCCTGAGGCCTGAAGGAATGGTATCTGGAGGCAGGGACTAAGAATAAAGGGAAGGGTTACTGGCGATGTGAGTGGAAAGGGCCAGCCAAGTCTCCCGACAACCCCTCTGCTGGTCTGGGCACACAGTTTGCCCTTAGAAACTCTGTTGTGCAGGTCACTGCAGTTGGACAGTAATTTGCATTGGAAAAGCCAAATACCCACTTCCAGTCTCCATGACTCCCTGGTCTACCCATTTGGACCGGAGGATCATCTTCTAATGGGAGACAAGAGTAAAAGCTGAGACAGGGGAACCCAAGGTCCAGCTCCACTTCTCCAAACCAGGCCACGTGGGCATGCATTCCTCCAAACCGTGCTTCCGCCTCTATAAAAGGACCTCCCCCAGCTCCAGTATTTAAATGGTCCAGATCTCAGTCTTTTCCTTGCTGTTATATTGGTTAAAATAACCCCTTTCTAAAGCAGTGATTAATATGCGTGGACGCTCTGGAGCGCTGTCATCGCATAGCTCTGAGATCAGCTGGGGCGGTTCTAGGACATCTCCAAAGAATGTGGTCTAAATGTGAGAGGATGCTATTCTCATTGTTTTGCACAAACTGTGACTCAAAATCTACACAATGGTTATCCCACTGTTACTGTCTACCCTGAGTTTCACTCAAGATTTTGTTTAAAGAAAATATTTCCATACTAAAAAGGTTTAGAAACCATCATACAAGAATTTATAATAGCCTGCGTTCTTAAAGAATCCTAGCACAGGAATAAGACTTTATTAACTAAGAGTCAAACGGCACAAAATAACAACTCAATTTTATCTGTTTACATCTTCTCTTTTCCTTTTGGTATTGTAGGCAAAAGAGACTGAAGAAACATATTCCAAGGACAATGTTTAATTTTACAACATAGAGGAATGGGATGCCTGGGTGGCTCAGTACGTTAAAGCCTCTGCCTTTGGCTCAGGTCATGATCCCGGGGTCCTGGGATCGAGCCCCACATCGGGCTCTCAGCGGGCAGCCTGCTTACCCCCCTCTCTGCCTACTTGTGATCTCTGTCAAATAAATAAAATCTTTTAAAAAAATAAAAAATAGGGACACCTGGGTGGCTCAGTTGGTTAAGCGGCTACCTTCGGCTCAGGTCATGATCCCAGTGTCCTGGGATTGAGTCCCACATCGGGTTCCTTGCTCAGCAGAGAGCCTGCTTCTCCCTCTGCCTCTGCCTGCCACTCTGTCTGCCTGTGCTCACGCTCTCTGACAAATAAATAAATAAATAAAATCTTTAGAAAAAAATTAAAAAATTAAAAATTTAAAAATTTAAAAAAGACATAGAGGAACAGCAGAATAGTTTATCTTTATAGTAACTATCCTCTGGAAAGAAAGGTTCTTAGAAAGAAGACAAACCTTCCAAAACACATCCTTGCTGTAACCATCACACACTACTCCTCCTCAATCCTTAGACACGGAACCTTTCCTACCTCTCTAAAAAACTCCAGGCCCCCTAAAACTAACCAAGCGGTCCCTCTGCCTTAGGATCATCCAATTTTCTTTCCTGTCACGAGTCTCCTCCAGCTTCAGTGTACACCCAGGCAACTATAACCATCTCAAGAACATCTGCATTCGGGATCGCTTCCTATGGTAAACTCTACCCAAGATAACCACTGGTGGTTCCACACACATCCTCTGCCAAATTCACATACCCAGAAACTTTACTTCGTCAACCCATAGTTTTCTTGAAAAAGAAAACCATCAGATAACTTTAAAAATAAGACACAAACCTTCATAAAAATATAGTCATCAAATTTATTATTCTCATTAGGTTGCCATTTTATGAAGGATTCCTAAGATTAATGTTTCTTGACATGCAAGAGTCAGCAGTCATAGCTCCTGTTACTGTAATTACTGCTGCTTGGAAGCAGTACAACTGTGCTAGAGTTTGAAGACTACAGACTTTGATTATTCAAATCCTATTCAGTGTATGTTAAAATCAGAAGGTTCGGAACAGCTGGTTAGGAAGGTAGCCAAGATGCAGGAAAGATGTCTGCGCCTCCTTTTCAAGGGCAGCCAACTCTTGAACCGTAGGTGCCAAAATATCCACATGGCCTTTATAGTTTCCACCTGCATCACACACACAAATTATAAAGTAATGTAAATGACATGCTTGAAATAACTTGTCAGCAATACTTTGGCTCAATTACATCCGCTCATACATTGCTTCTAGCAACAAAAATGTACTACTGGGCAAGTCATCTCCACAAGTGCGTTCTAAAGATGTTAAATCCATAAAATGAATGATCAGGCCTCACTAACAGTGTCCCAAGGCCTCTAGCAACCCCTCTCCCTCTCCTTTTTTTTGGTTTGGAAACCACTAGCTCAGTAGCCTGAATCTTAAAAAAAATTTTCAGAAATGAACTAAGGGCATTCCAGGCAAAGGAAACAGTATGCTGGGTTACCACTTGAAATTAAATCAAAGGTTTTCAATTCTTTGTTCAAAATCACCATTATACTCGTTTCCTAATAACTCTATAAACGTTCAACTATTCTTTGTGACATTAATACCTCAAAAGAAACAGCTATGCTTCTGTCCTTCATTCACATACAAATCACACAACCCTAAAATGCTACAAGACACGTATGGATAAAGTGCTATGAGGATAACAAGGAGGAAATGATTAATAAACTAAAAACAGACACTAACCATGATGAGATGAAATTACTCTCTTCTACACACAGACGCCCAACAAGGACACATTCACATTTAGAACAGAAATAAAAGTAACTCAGAACTCACCACCAGCAGCCCTTTTCTGACCATAGGTGACTTTCCCATCAAATTCATCTACTGGTACCTTTATATCTGGTTCAACCTGAGAAATGGTGCAATTCAGATGCTCTTCTATCTCAGACAGCAACTAAGATGGGAAAGGAAATATAAAAAGCATTTTCAAATAAAAATCTCATTTTGACAGAGTTGCACTTTAACGATGTCCAATAAAACTAGGAAGACTAGAATAGTATAAATGGAAGTTAGACTTCTGAAGAGATAAACTCAAAAGTTACCACTTACAAACTATAACTAACATTACAATCAATTACTGCTTTTCCTCACATCTAACAAATACATAAAGTTAAGGTATTACTTTTATAATTAACTGTGGTCTATTGTTGCCAATTTCAGTACATTTCTTAGGAGTCTTACCTGCATCTCATTGTACCATATAGTACAGCCACCGTCTTCCTTGAGTCTTGTGTTATAACACCCTTTTCCACGGCTGCTGCATACATGGTACCAAACCTACACGAAAGATGGAAAAAATATTAACATATATGGAGACCACAACCTGCTAGATATTTTTATCCTCACTTAGTTTTTAAAATATTTTCTATCCCCAAGAACAAGAAAAACAGACTGCAGTATAGTATCTCATCCAATGACTTCCACCATTCAGGAGCTCATTAACTAGGTCTTCTAAAAGACTTCTTTTTGAGAATAATCCTGAAGTTTTCCTAAAATGCATGCCAATTACAGAAAGGAATTCTCAGATTAAAAACAAGGATAAAAAGTAAATACTGAAGAATACTCTATCAAAATTATATCAAAAATAAAGTCCAAATGCTTTCTATAATAAGTACCAAAAAGCAAAATGAACTAGTTTGGATAATGAGCTTATGGGAGTTCCTTATTCTTGCAACCGTTCGGTAAAGTTGCATCAAATTATATTGCAAAATCATTAAGTTACCACCCTCTACCACAAAAATTCTCTGGCATGATGTCAGGGAGGGTTTAAATAGTTTTTGGTGAAATCAAGTACGCTAAGGCTATTAGTAAAAATTATATTTTGCATTTTTCCTTTCTAAACTACATCCTACTGCTGGTCCATACAAGACTATAGAGGAAAAAGATTCCATTAAAAAGTTGTGCGTAGGGACGCCTGGGTGGCTCAGTTGGTTGGACAACTGCCTTCGGCTCAGGTCATGATCCCGGAGACCCGGGATCAAGTCCCGCAATCAGGCTCCCAGCTCCACGGGGAGTCTGCTTCTCCCTCTGACCTTCTCCTCGCTCATGCTCTCTCACTGCCTCTCTCTCAAATAAATAAATAAAATCTTTAAAAAAAAAAAAAAAAGTTGTGCGTAAACCTGGCGATTCACAGACATGTACCCCTGGGGATAAAAATACTTTATATGTTTATAAAAAATTAAAAAATTTATATTAAAAAAAAAGTTCACTTATATCCATATGCAACTGAATTCAGTGTAAATGGAAAAATCAAACTGCTCTTACTTCCAACATCTAAAATGACAACACAAACAATGAATATAATACAGCACTGAAAAGATTACCTTTTCTTTCTCTGTTGCCACCAGGGAAATGGCCAGACCCATCCTGAAAAGTTTTAGAAGTCTTTATTAGACTTTATTCCCGAAGCATAAAAGCATTAAAAAATAAATAAATAAATACAGCAGTACCTTTCAGCTCTTCCTACTCTGCCAATTCGATGTACGTAGTTTTGCTTTTCATCAGGCAAGGTGACATTTATAACTGCAAATAAAAATGATTATTACCAATTGCCATTAGTTTCTAAAATTTTCAACCATATTAGATATTTGATGTTCTAAATATTTCAAAAACATTAGAGGGTTTACTTTGAATTCCATAAAATTTAAACTGCAGTTATAAAAACTTTCTTTTTACCATAAGGAACACCATGAATATCAATTCCTCTGGCGGCTACATCTGTGCAAATCAAGAATCTTACATCTCCTTTCTAAAGAGAACAGAGAGGGGAGAAAGGAATTTATTAGGACATATACCAAAAAATAAATACAAATACTATCATTCCACTGAGACCACTAACTAATGTGTTACTATCAAATTAGAGGTCAGATACTCATAATTCACTGGACCTTGTCTTAAATTTTTAAGTTATGATCTACTAAAATAAGACATTTAAAAAGGTGAATAAATCAGTAATTGGATTCATTTTTTTTTTCTCACACCAAAGATAAACTGCTTATAATTTGGATTTATCTTTAGAAATCCTGACTGGTAATGCCAAAGAAAGTTTATAAAATTAAAAAAAAAAAAAAAAAAAAAAAAAAAAAAAAAAAAAAAAAAAAAAAAAAAAAAAAAAAAAAAAGGAAAGAGAAAATAGGAAAAAAATGTTAAAATATAAACATTATCTTTACCTTGTATTAAAATAAATTCAGAATACCAGGCATTTCACCTTGAGGTTACACTTTTTGGGACAACAGACATAATCCTAAGACAAGGGAACAGAGTGGGCCCCAGGGCTCTCACCAAGGAAATACAAATTAGCCTTTGGACGTCATTTGCGCCTCAAGGTACAGCAAAGTTAGAGACAGAATGGGGAAGGAATGCTGACCTGGGGTCCAGCGTAAGAGCCTGGGTAGAGAAGGGCAGACATACACACACTGAAATGCGACCACACGACATGCTCCCATATCCACGCTCTGCTCATGTGGAAGCATAATCCAAAGTTCCTAAGCTCAGTACTGTCCACCTTCTATTCATACGATGGGTCTGAGAGAAAATGCTTTTTGTACTCTGCACTGGGGTGAACACACAGTAAACAATGAGAATGCTCCTGCCCCTGTGTTTGAAAACGGCTCAAGCTCTCCCCACCTCCACCGGGAGCTATCCCATCTGCCCACGGGCTGCCAGGATGAAAGTGGGACAGTGCGCCCCAAACAGTTACAAGTGTTTTTAATCCCACAAAACCATACTCTTGCTACCTCTCTTAAATTACTCTACAAATTAACTTCGCTATGGGTATTACTACGAACTGTTAAAAAAAAAAATAAGACTCACAGACACAGTTTAACTATCCCATGATGCTTCTCCTAAAAATACCTACCTGAAAGAATTCAACTAAAACTTAAGTTGAAAAAAAAAATTTTTTAAAGGTTTTATTCATTCACCCGACAGAGAGATCACAAGCAGGCAGAGAGGCAGGCAGAGAGAGAGGAGGAAGCAGGCTTCCCACTGAGCAGAGAGCCCAATGTGGGACTCGATCCCAGGACTCTGGGACCATGACCTGAGCCGAAGGCAGAGGCTTAACCCACTGAGCCAGCCAGGTGCCCCTTAAGTTGAAAATTCTTACCATAGCAGTGTTGCGCTGAGAACATATAATTGACCATTGTGTGCTAAACATGACTGAGCCCTGTCATCAAGGATATACCAATAGGGCAAAAATCTTTTAAAATTTCTAGAACAAGGGGACGCCTGGGTGGCTCAGTTGGTTGAGCGGCTGCCTTCGGCTCAGGTCATGATCCCAGCGTCCTGGAATCGAGTCCCACATCGGGCTCCTTGCTCGGCAGGGAGCCTGCTTCTCCCTCTGCCTCTGCCTGCCACTCTGTCTGCCTGTGCTCACTCACTCTCTCTCCCTCTCTCTCTGACAAATAAATAAATTAAAAAAAAAATTTTCTAGAACAAGAATGGCTTTAATAATACTAACTGGAACTGGTTAAAATTGGCTACAATTCCCCCCTTAACTATTAAGGAAATGCAGTCAGCTAAATAGCAGTACCTTAAATCTTTCCAAATTTTGCTTCCTTTCATGAGGCTTTCTGTCCCCATGAAGACAAACACATGAGAACTGATGTCCTTTTTTATCAGGTCCTGGTGAAAAGCACATTAAACAGTTAACCTTGGAAAACAATACACCAAAGACTTTATCAAAAAACCAACAGCATTCGGACTACAATGGTGCCATGTAATTCCACAGAAATCTACACCCCAATTTGCCACAAACCACGGTTAACGCAATTTCTGTCATAGATGAAATGCCATTAAAATAAACTCCAGGAGCATGAAAACTGATTTACTTTGAAGGACATTTTTAAGTCACTCTTCCTGATGTGTATGTAGTAGACAGAACAGTATACCAGATGTGTTACTAAAAGGAAAACCTATGCGTATACCAGGAACCATCTCCTATCCCATATAAAGAAAGCTAAGAACCAAAAAAGTAGACAAGAGAGATCAATCTTGGAAGAACTGAAATAGGCATGATGAAGTTCAGACCCTTACTAAAGGCCACGCCCACAGGCCTACCCTCCTCAGGATGTCCTAACAGCTTTGTTATCTGGTACCCTGGCCAAAGCAGATTAGGAGCAGCAAACTGGTAGGATGGAGAGGCATATACACTGGAAGCCAATTCTAAGAAAGAAACTCAAGTAGATACAGTAAGAAAAGTCATCCAGTCCTGATCAAAGTAAGGGTAAACAGCCGTCTAGAGCTCCTAAGAACCTGTAGGCTCCAGCATGAGTGCAGAATAACAATTCGGCTGTAGCTAACTACTCTTTATAGTACATTTTAAGTTCAATAAAATTACTTCATAATTCAAGAAAAATATACCATGAAAGCTATCCACCCAAAATGAACTAATTATGCAGAGAATAAATAATAGCCAATCAGAACTTCTAGAGGCCTACAGCTGAGGCCTTACTGCATTCTGAATCCAAGTGATTTAGGGAAGTATCACAAACATACTCCTACTCCCCAGTCGAGCCGTGTATAGAGAAAGAAGGGATCCTTTATTTTCCTCTCTTAAACCTCTGAAGTTCTGGTATATACTGTGTTACTTTGGTTTTAGTAATGGTTTGGGAAACTTGGTTTTTAGACAAAGGTACCCAGAATACTTAGGAAAGGAAGGTAAAAAGAGCAAGGAATCTTAACTGCTTGAGCAATGGCATTTCTTTCTTTCTTTCTTTCTTTCTTTTTTTAAGATTTTTTTTATTTGACAGAGAAATTACAAGTTAGGCAGAGAGGCAGGCAGAGAGAGGGGGAAGCAGGCCCCCTGCTGAGCAGAGAGCCTGATGTGGGGCTCGATCCCAGGACCCTGGGATCATGACCTGAGCCAAAGGCAGAGGCTTTAACCCGCTGAGCCACGCAGGCGCCCTGAGCAATGGCATTTCTAACCAAATAATCAAATTCTCCATTCAAAACCAACATGGACAGGAAGAAGTACTACAAAACAGTCACTATAACTAAAACAACCAAGCAAGGCTGTTTGCTATGACTTGGGGGCCGGGGTTGGGGGGGGGATGGTACTAAACTGTTCACTGTAATGAACAATATAACCTGTTCCTCATATGACCATCAGTTCAAACTTTTTAAACTGTTTGAGTTTTCTGGCTCCCTGATGTACATCAATTATAAAAAGAGATGTGTTCGAGTTCTCCCCATTATGAAAGCAGGATTCATCTGTTACCTTGTACACCTGTCAATTTTTGCTTTATATATTTTTCAACATTAATTTTCAAACACAGCAACAATAAAAAGATTCTCAAAGTAAATAGCTGTATTTTCACCTCCTAGATCATACCACTAACATTTACTATATTTACTTTACTGCCTGTCTAGCTCTTTTTCCTATCAATTCATTTTTATATTTTTGGTGCATTTCAAGGTAAACTGCAAGTATCTATACAGTTCAGCGCGCATCTCATTAACTAGAATGCAGTTATTTGTTTAGGTTTTATGATTTTCCTTCAAGGTGAAAGTTACATACAAGGAAATGTGCAAATCTTAAGTGTATGTCTGCTGAGTTTTGACAAATGCATGCACCTATGCAAGCCCAAAGTCCTATCAAGATAGAAAATATGAATGTCACTCCACAAAGTACCCCCATTCCCATTATGCTGGGGAAAAACCACTGTTGTGGGTTTCTTCCCCTTACAGATTAATTCTGACTCTTCTAGAATCTCACACAAATGGAATCCTTCAGAATATAGGCTTGTATAACGAATCTTTCATTCTGCAAGATGTCTGAGATTCACCCACAGTTGCTGAGTCCACCAACAGTCCATTCCTTTGTATCACTGAGCAGTATTCCAGTGACTAAATATTTCATATCTGGTTTAAGCCATTTCCCTACTGATAGCTACCTGGTGTATCTTCAGTTTAGGGCTATTATAAATAAAGTTGCTATGACCATTCTTGCTTATAGCTTTTGTCAATAAATCTTGGATAAACTTTATTTATCTTGAGTAACCATTTAGGAGTTGAATTACTAAGCCATAAGATAGCAATGTTAATTTTATTTAAAAAGGTAAGACCAGGGGCGCCTGCGTGGCTCAGTCAGTTAAGCGTGTGCCTTTATCTCAGGTCATGATCCCAGGCCCTGAATCCAGCTCCCGACTCAGCGGGAAACCTGCTTCTCTCTCTTCCTCTCCCTCTGCTTGTGTTCCCTCTCTCGCTGTGTCTCTGCCGAATAAATAAATAAAATCTTAAAAAAAATAAAAATAAAAAAATACAAATTAAAATGGAAGCCCTTTTACCAACATGGCTGTACAGCAACAGTGTGAGTACTCTAGTTGCTCCACAGCCCCGCCAGAAAGCGGCCTTGGATTTTTAATCTAGCCATTATAATGAGTGTACAGTGCTACTATGCTGTGATTTTGCATGTCCC
This sequence comes from Mellivora capensis, assembly GCA_004024625.1. Taxonomy (NCBI): domain Eukaryota; kingdom Metazoa; phylum Chordata; class Mammalia; order Carnivora; family Mustelidae; genus Mellivora; species Mellivora capensis. Next base: position 186,238 of record PISX010000293.1, read on the forward strand.
TAATGACTGAGATGTTGAGCATCTCTTCATGTTGGTTTATATGCTATAAGGAGCATAACACTAGAGTCATCCTATACTCATTGTAGATTAAATATTTGATTACATAGTGACTTTATTTCTAGTTAACATTTTTGTCTTAAATTCTACTGCATCTCTTGTTAATATAGCTAGACCGACTTTCTTTTCACTAGTAGTTTAGATGATGCATATATTTCTTCAGCCCCTTTTGATCTCTCCATGTCCTCAGGTTTTAAGTATATCTCTTATAAATAGCACACAGCTAGATGTTATCCAGTCTAACCATCTACACCTTTTAGCCAAAGACTTATATAGTGTTTACTCACTCAGATTTTTCCACCAGCCATCTTACTCTGTAATTTCTAACCATTCTGCTATTTCTTATTATTTTTCCTCTCGCTTTCTTAACCTTTTTAAGATGGTTTTTTCTCCATTTATTGGCTTAGAAGATATACATTCTATTATTTAATGATTATACTTGAAATTTTAACATTAATCAATAACATTACCCTTCTTCCACATGGCAGCAGGGCCTCAGAACACTATAATGAATCTGTACCTGCATGGAAAGCCCTCACTGTCTGCCTGGGGCTTATCCTATGAAAAAGTACTAGATAAGCACAGATACTTACAATGCACCATTGCTACTTTAAATTCTGTGCATGCATTCGAGACTGCATCAACATGAGACTAATAATCTATTACACGAGGAAATAAACACAATTTATTTCAAGTGAGGAAACATTACCTCCTCCTTGTTGCATAAAATATTGCTCCAAGTTATCACAGTCAATTTTGGTTCTACAGAAAATAATTGCTTGATCCATCTTGTGTTCCTTGATTGCCCGGACAGCATACTCCCCCTTCAGGATTTTAATAGCTTCAGACCACATCTCTTGAATACCATAACAACAACAAAAACGGAAAAAGAATTTCAATCTAAAATTGTCATAAACACACATAATTACAGTCATAGACTTACTGCTTAACTCACCTACAACACTTTGCTTTAATAAAAAATAAGTGAGATTAAGATAGGATGAAATGGTGAGAATATCCATTCATTCATTTATTCCTACTTCTGTTAATGTGTGTTTGTGCCACCTTATAGGCACCAAAACACCTATAATCATACCTCTTATGAGGGAAAAAGACATATAAACACAAGCAGAGCTTCATACCTACAACAAAACTGTTCCTATCTCTCACAGACAACTAATCATATTCTGCCTTGCATTAACTTCCCTAACTGCTCAATGTTTACTCAATTATTTTAACCCCTTTTAAAAATAATCGATGTACTTTTTAAATTTAACACCAGAAAGTTCATACTTCTAAGGAATAAAAACTTGTCAAACTAAGTCATTTCTTAGCCATCACCCCCCATCTCTGTTTCAGTGGGAAGCTAATGCTAGTTACCAACTATCTAATGCGAATTTTAATTCTGTAACCCACCATATTTCTAAAGTCTTTCTAGGCATACCTAATTGTTATATAAACTAAGCAAAACATTTATAAGAAAAAATATATGAAGTAACAATTTTTATTTTATAAAATGTATTTTCAAACAGTGGGAGGATACATTATTTTGAATCATCAGTGTCTCTGCTCTTCTCCAACAATAAAGCTATTTGAGCATGCACTTTATAAATTTGGAACTGCACATAAAACTGAATTCAAAGGGACTCTATTTAATCAAGATTTCAGAAAATTCACCTTTCAGATACTTGTCATAAACCTACCCATGAATCCAACCGTGAAGGAAATGCAGTCTCACCCTTCCCAGTGACCCACATGAGACATCAAACATGCAGCCTAATGGGTCTGAGATCTACTCTACGTTTGACAAGCACTATCCTTGCAAAAGAATGTACACTCATAGATCTTTAAAATATTATGAACCTGAAACAAATGGTCTCTGCTCTGCAAAGAAATATCTCCACTGAATTAAATGTTCACCTTTTAAAAAACCAATAAATATTTAATGATTTGATGATATTCAGTTTAGGAGGCTGAAAACGTCCTAGAGATGGATGGTGGCCATGGATGCAAAGTAGGAATGTACTTCATGCCAATGAACTTGATGCACTTGAGAATGGTTAAAACGGGAAATTTTGTGTTAGATATACTTTACCATTTACAAAAAGAATAGATAAACTATTTCAAGATAATTTCTGTATCTTTCACAAAGTTGTAAGCTAAAGACAATTTTCCTTTGTTACTTAATTCCCTCAATGAAGAATCTATGTGACATTTCTCCTGGAATTCAGGATCAATATAAAATCTGTTGCCAGAGAATTTTGCTAATATCCTATGATAAAGAAGAATTCCAAAATCCAAAGTATGTGTGACCTAGCGGTCAGGAGACTAACATCTGAAATTCAGTGATTAATGCTGCTCTTAACTGACTGTATCAACATTTCCCTTATTTCCATATTATTTTTGGTGCTTTTATCTTCAGATTTCCTGTTCTAATTTTATAGGTCACCTCAGATCATTCATGAGAATAGACAGGGCATAAATTCAATTAAGACAAACCAATTCGTTTTCAAAATCTTTTAAAACCGTTCATTCATTAATTCATTCACCCATTCATTCATTCACTCACTTAATCACTCATTCAACTTACCTGGACTATTAGCACCAGGCCTTGTGTTATCTTTTGCATGTACATCATCAGTCTATTAAAAGAAAAGGATAACAAAGGGTAGCAAGTGGCTAAGTAAGGATTCCAAACAGGTATCATTTTTTTAAAAGGAAAAATGTATCTAACTTCAGACTGCATTTCAGACGTACATCTTTAGAGTATGTAGACAAAACCATTCTTCAGATTTAGAAAACCTTTATTAACTGCAAGTCTAAGACTAAGCAATTTTAAATGTAATAAAAATGCAAAGGTGGCTTTTAGAATATTATATACTTATAATATACAACACATCTTTATTTTATAAAGGTAAATCTAAGAACAGTGGAGGAAAAAAATACTAGGTGGACAAATGAAATTTATTTTTAGGAAAATAAAGAACCTCAAGAGGACACTAAAATATTATTAAAAACAGTAATCATTGTATCTGAAATTAGATCTAGGTATATACATTATCCTACTCATTTATCAAAATTACATCAAGGAAGATGATCATTAAAAGTAACTCTTACAGAGGGGGTGCCTGGGTGGCTCAGTGGGTTAAGCCTCTGCTTTCGGCTCGGGTCATGATCTTAGGGTCCTGGGATCAAGTCCCGCATCGGGCTCTCTGCTCAGCAGGGAGCCTGCTTCCCCTCTCTCTCTGCCTGCCTCTCTGCCTACTTGTTATCTCTGTCAAATAAATAAATAAAATCTTTTAAAAAAAAAAAAAAAGTAACTCTTACAGAGAAAAAAATAAAAGCCCATCACTTATTCTGTGTTCTCAAGGCCTAACCTGTTGTGGTCACTGGGTGCACTTCTCTTTTCTCAGGTACAGTATCTGGCTATAAGCATCACTAAGAGCCCAAGGTTAAGCTAGTTTATGTAAGTTTTATTCCCCACAAGTGTTAACAGTGTAAAGGACTCACTCTAATGTGGTTTTTCCCAAGCCTCTCCCAGAGTCGGTCAGTTTTGGGATTCACCGGGACAACCACATGGTGTACAGTGTCCGGAACGGAGTCTTCTCCTTTTAAATCAACCCAGGTGGGAAAATGCATTATCTTCTCAGACAGCTTCTTCACATCAAAAGAATGCAAAGTAGCAGAGCAAACAATCACCTAAGAGGGAAAAAAAGTTTAGATCAACTTTTCTTTTACAATAATAATTCTATCATATGAATACTGATGTGGGGCCCAAAGTATGATAACCTGGAATCTACAGATGAGTTAAATACTAAACCTTGCAACAGCAACTGGTGACATAACTCTGGGCCGGTTAATCCTTCTGAACTACAATCCCCTCACTCACAGTGAGTCCCCTCGCTGCTTTAAAAACCACGCCACCGAGTCCACAAGGTCCTACGAAGACTAAGATGAAGAGGTTACTATTTATTCCCTTCTATTCCCCTTAAAGCCTCTTCTACCTCTCAAATTCTTCCTAGGAACTAAAGGTGAGAAAAATAAGAGTAATATTTTGAGAAATAATTACAACAGCTGTTTTCAACAGCTCACGATATTGCCCCCTCAAACCGGAAGCAGTCCTCACAGTCTGGAATATAAACTCTAAATGCTCTGTAGAAAAAAAACTAAGAATTTTTTACTTATCATCTTCTGTGACACCTAATTTTCTCAAGTTCCCTTCTCCTTCATTTCTACGAGCAGCTTTCAAGACCATTTCTTTGTGTGTACTATTTACTCAGGTAATAAAGAAAATGTTTTATACAGCAGTTAACTTAATCAGAAGACACTAAAACAAAATGTAGAACAAAACAAAATAAGCATTAACACCTAACAATTGTCCACATGTATTTTAAGACATGCTGTCGTTTCATACCTGAAGTCTTTTCCCATCAGAAGTAATCTGAGGAATCTGGTTATGAATCCTATTTATAAAATCAGAGTAACCTTGAGAAAGAAGCCCATCCTGAATGAGAAGCAAAGAAAAGCATAAATTTTTTAATCAATACCTGAATCTTTCCTTTGTAAATCAAATGTAGAAAGATAATGGGAATGTATTCATAAGCATACATATCCCCATATTCTCAAAATGATTATTTCCTATCAGATAAAGACAAGTTATAAATTCAACTTTAATTCCATGTGACTAGAATATGAAAAAGCTGGCCATAAACAATCCAAAAACTATACTCCAGTATTCTAGAATGAATACTAGAGATAACAGTTTCTACCACATATCCTTAAACATACGATTTTAATATGAAAAAATGAAAACAAAAATCCTCAGTACTAAAAAACCACCTCAACTTACACTGAAAATACTTTGGAAGTATGTCTCAAGAGCTTCCAAGACATTAATGTTCTTGAAACTTCACATTGTGCAACTATGACATGAAAAAGCAACTGTAATGTGTAAAATAATCTATGTATCAACAAAGATAGCTATTTGGAGTAAAAAATCTATATATCTAGTCACAAGAGTGGTTACATAAACCATGAAGTATCCATATAGTAGACCACTAGACAGCCTTTAAAAACTGTTCACAAATAAGGACATGAAATACTTATGTGACCTTTATTAAGAAAAAAAAAAGTTTTCCTAGATTCACATAACTTGATTTACCATGTAAAATAGTATTTATGTAAATACAAGAAGTGAATGAAAATATATCAAAGTACTAGTAATGATTATTTCTAGGTATTGGAATCATGACTAAATTGTTTTTTTCGTCATTTTACGTATTTTTATCTCCCAAAACACAAGCAAAAATTTTTTCTTAAAGTACGACTATATTTCAACATACAGCTTCATCCAGGACCAGGAATCTAACTTGGGATAAGTTCAGCTTTCCAGTTGACACCAAATCATCTAGTCTTCCTGGAGTGCCAACGACTATATCTACCTGAAAAATATCAAAAGCACCTCATGAAAACCAAACCACTATTCTGATCACTGTAAAACAGCATCGAACACTGGTTTACTTACGGTGAAAACACGCACACTGAAGCAGCCATCATCAGCTCGAAATTCTCAGAACAGGAACTGTAGATAATGCCCTATTACCAAACCTGTATTTGGTTTGGAATTAATGTGAAGATTTTGATAACTGATTTTGACATCCTTAACTGTTACGGACAGTCTAACACATAAAATTTGTATTATGTGAGTGAATGAACTTATGGGAACTCAAATCCAACCAGGATTCAAATGCCACCACCCAGCTGTGTAACCTCATCTCTTCTACTTTCAACTTTCTTTTTTTTGAAAAATGGGCAACACCTTTGGCGATGCAAGATGGCTGTGACAACTGATACAACACTGTGCTAATGTTTTAAAACTACTGTTATCATCTCATGACCACTAAAAGAAACATTACTATTCTCCTTTTTTTTTTTTTTTTTTTTTAAGTAGGCTCCATGCCCAGTGGGAAGCCCAACACGGGGCTTCAGCTCATGACCGTGAGTTCAACCCTGAGCTAAGGTCAAGAATCGGATGTTTCACTGACTAAGCCATCCAGATGCCCTAAATATTCATATTTTCACACGAGGAAACTGAAGTTTAGAATACTAAAATCACAAGAACTTAAATGATACAGCTTATAAGTGTCTAAATTGGGATTTCAAACTTGGTATAAACATGAGAAAAGGTCTAACTCAAGAACAAGGTTTATTTTAACTTTTTATTATAAAAATTCTCAAACATACTCAAAGGGAAGAGAATAATGAACCCCCGCACCAGTACAAATAATGAACAATATTTTACATTCACACATGCATCTTTTAATCAAGTTCACAGTGATCAGGAATATGGGTTTTAAAGTAAGCTTTATCTAGGGACTGTAAGATGTTGGGCAAGTGATTTAATATTTAGTATAAGTCCTCTTCCTAATCTATAAAAATGGGGAGAGTACCATTTCATTTCTACTGATAACTATAAGCAAGTCTCAGTTCAATGTAGAGAATATTGCCTGAAAATACGAAGGTAAGGCCTGTTTAATATACTAAGAACCAGCCACGTGCCAAGCACGGTGACAGGTCCTATACATAGCAATGAACAAAATATCCTTCTGGTTCTTTACTCTTTACCGTAACATCTCTTTACGATAGGATTCCAATCCACACGTGAGTTTCCACTCTCCTCAATTTCAGCAGCTAAAGTCAGCATGAAAACTCACTTTATGTGAAATATATACACTAGGTCTCTCAGGTTTAAAAAACGATAAGCTGGAAAAGCCTGTATAATAGCACCAATTACTCCTCTGGGCCTCAACGGCACATGTTGCATAACTGTGCAACTTTTTAAAATTGTAAAAATTACACAGTTCTACTCTCTCACTCCAAAGCTGACTTTAGCCCAGCACAAGACACAACACGGGACTATGGCTGAGCCAGAGGATGATGGGAGATCACAGGAGGACAGATTACAGATGGAAAGAGCAGAAAGAGAATGTATTAGATTCCCTAAGCAGAATGGACCTGAAGGTGTCAAGAAAGCCACAGAATAAAACTACCATTGGATTAAGCCGGTACCAAATATTAGATATGACTGACAGAAGCTTACAGAATTCCCTAAAAGCTCCACAGCTGGAAAACAGGAGTTAAGAAACAATAACTTCTGAGGAAAATGGATTTGGGTTTGAGGAGCCATGAATGGAAATGAACATTAAATCTCTTACAACCACTAAAAAATACAGCACAGCAAATAAGAACATATCAAAGCAATATTACTATCTGAAAATAATATTAACAAGTACAGTAATAGGATTCCTTGCTTTTAATATGTCATACCAGGTCAATCTAAACCATACAGCATAAAATTTCATTTGATGGGGGCACCAATGGAACTGAAAGAAGTGGACATATTTCCTCGCCATGACTCAGTATCAGGTGGATTAGATTAAATAATAAAATATTTAGGGAAGGAAATGGAAGAGAAATTTGAAAGGGACAGGTTACTTCATACATATAAAATATTTTATGAAGTTCTATCTATATCTAGCTCCACAGGATTGATGAGCCCTGTTAAGAATATTCCCTAATAATAAGGACCCCAGTCCTAGCTTTGTCTTCCGTTAACTGCATGCCTACGCACCCTCTGTAAGACTCCCATGACCCATATCTGAACTCATCCCCTCCTCCTGAAGCCAGGGTTTATCACTTATCACTTTTCATCCTTCCCTTGGGTCACTGCCAAAATGTCCACATTCTCTGCAATCCACTTGATTTCCATTTCTATTCTTAACTCCAGTTTTTTTCCCATTATCTCCAAAAGAAAGGATTCTTAATTCATGAGAAAGCAAGAAGAAAATCCTCAAGTGCTCAAAAGATAAACAAACAAACAAAAAAAGAGTATGCTGAATTTTGCATGAGGGGTTTGGAAGAAACTACCGTGCTGTATACTCTTGGGAAAAGAAAAGACAAACTTGCAACATGTTTTTGAACAAATTTTGTTTTGGTCTTGCTCTAATTTCAGACTCACTTGATTTTTCTTGAGACACAACAGAACTACAACTGCCAAAACGGCAGCTCATAATGTAACCTCTTAAAAATTAAAAGTACAACTTACCCCATTATCCAAAACAGAGAGCTGATCCCGTGCCGCAACACCTCCAATTATCAGAAGCTCCCTGAAATAAATACCATAATGATAACACAGAAAACGATTCAAGCTGGCTGTATTGTTTGACTTGTATCCACTTCTTTTCAGTGGAAATTAAGGGTGAGTTAAATAACTGAGAAAGAATCTACAGTGAGACGCTGGAGAAGGGTGGAATTAGCACTTGACTTGCAGCAGCCACATAAATGCCATAGAACAGGCTGTGCAGAGGAGCACGTGAACACTCGAGACCCAGAAAACACCAGTTCTCATTCGTTTCCATGTCCTCCCGTACCAGGCTAATCCCCAGGGCTCCAAAATCTGCTTCCAATCTACCTTCTTGAACATTTGTGGTTGTATGTGTATAAATTATATCTCTGAAATATATAAGTATCAATTGTTAAAAGTTGCCTCCAGAAGGGATAACTAAAAACTGGGGGACTAGGTGAAATCCTTATTTTTCACAGGATATTCTTCCACATTGTGTGAATTTTTCTCATTCCAAATAAAATTTTTTTTAATGTTTAGGTTAAAAAAGATCACATTATGCCAAGGCAATTCTATGTGGGGGAAAGAACAGCCTTTTCAACAAATGGTGCTGGGACAAATGGATATGCACATTCGAAAGAATGACGTTAGACCTCTTCTTTATACTACACACAAAAATTAATTCAAAATAAATTACAGGTGCAATTATAAGACACGGAACTGTAAAACTCTAAGAAGAAAACATGGAGGTAAATTTTCATGACTTTGGGTTAGGCAAAGTCTCATCATACGCGACACCAAAAACAAAAGCAACAAATGAAAAAAATAAATCAGACCTCATCAATATTAAAAACCTTTGTACTTCAAAGACACTATCAAAAGAGTGAAAATATCCACAAATCCTGTATCTAATAAATAACATCACATGTGTATCAGAATATATAAAGAACTCTGATAATTCAACAAAACAACAACCCAAATGAAAAATGGGCAAAAAATGTGGACATTACAAATGGCCAATAAGCATATGAAAAGATGTTCATCATTAGCTATTAAGGAAATGCAAATCAAAACCATAATAAGATACTATTTCACACCCATAAGGATGGCTACAATCAAATGAGAGGTAAGTGTTGAGGATTTGGAGAAACTGGAACCTTCACACATTACTAGTAGGAACGTAATACCATGTTGTCACTTTAGAACACAGCTGGGTGGTTCCTAAAAACATTGAAAATGAAGCTACTATATGATTCCATTCCTAGGTATATATCCAGAAGAGATGAAAATGATGTCCACACAAAAACTTGCACACTAATGTTCATAACACAGTAGCCAAAAAGTGGCAACAACCCAAACGCCCTAAGTTAATGGACACATTAAGTAAAAACACGGTCCGTGCATATAAATGGGATGCTTTTTGGCAATAAAAAAGAAATAAGCACTGATCCACACTGTGTCATGAACGAACCCTGACATCACGCTAAGTGCAAGTGGCCAGTCACAAAAGAACATGTATCACACAATCCCATTTATGTAAAACGTCCAAAACAGGCAAATCTACAGACAGAAAATAAATCAGTGGCTGCCTCGGCATGGTGAGGTCAGGAGGAAACCGAATGGCTGTTAACGGGTACAGTGTTTCCTCTGAGAATGAAGAGAAAGTCTAAAAATGGTTTTGGTGACAGCTGTACAACTCTGTGAATACAACAGAAAAACTAAAAGCAACCGGAACTTTAAAGAGTGGGTTGTAGGGTATGTGAATTAGATGCCACTAAAGCTATTCACGAAAAGATTGTCTCCTCCTTATAATGCAAGCAAAATTACTTCCTGATACAGCCAGTAACTTCCAATCAGAAATATCTACCATGTATCTTCCTTTATTAATTTTATTCTTAATGACCACAGTCTTTTAAAAAATCCTAGAACACACTAAGAAAGTAGATGACCTTAACACTGAGTCTTGTAACACTACAACTGATTAAAAGTTGGCTTTATCGGGACGCCTGGGTGGCTCAGTTGGTTAAGCGGCTGCCTTCGGCTCAGATCATGATCCCGGCGTCCTGGGATCGAGTCCCACATCGGGCTCCTTGCTTGGCAGGGAGCCTGCTTCTCCCTCTGCCTCTGTCTGCCACTCTGTCTGCCTGTGCTCGCTCACTCTCTCTCCCTCTCTCTCTGACAAAAAATAAATAAATTAAAAAGAAAAAAAGTTGGCTTTATGGCTTCCTATCCTCATCTTGAACAGTTTAGACAGAAGAAATACAAAACACAAAGTGCTTTCTCACCTATGAATGTCCATTACCTTGGCATATTCCCTAACCACATACCATTCTAGAGCTGTTACATTTCCTAAATATGGTAATATTAGATGCCAGATTATCTATATAGCAATCACCTGGAAGAGCTGCCATTCTTCCTAAAGAAAACAAAAAAATTCTAATTCCTATTCCCTGGAAATTCTGATTCAAAATATCTAAGAGAAGAATAAATATCTAATATTAAATATCTAAGAGAAGAATAAATAATTTGTATCTTTAAAGAAAGTCCCTAAGTTCCCAGGTTTAGAAACTATGATCCTTAAATCTATCATTTCTTCTGCTACAATACTCTTTTCCACTTTCCTTATCAGTTACATTTATCCCTATAAATTTAGCAGAAGATACACACATAGCCCAATCTATCCTTGTGCACAAAGCACTGTAAGCTTGAGAAATATAAAAGAACAGCCTTTGACTTAAGGATTATAAAGCTAAGTTGGGATGAGCAAAGCTATGCATATTTAAAACAAGAACACTAACATGTGACAGTGTATAAGGATTAAGGTGAAGCACACACAGTCAGTGGTATCCAAGGAGGGAGAAAGGACTGGGCTGGTACAGCCAGGCTAGCCTTGCAGACTAGGACTTGAGCTGGGTTTTCAAGGAAGGCTCATTTATACAGAATACCAAAATAAGTAAAACATAATTTTACCTTTTTTTTTTAAGGTTTTATTTATTTGACAGAGAGAGAGAAATCACAAGTAGGCAGAGAGGGGGAAGCAGGCTCCCCGCTGAGCAGAGAGCCCGATGTAGAACTCGATCCCAGGACCCTGAGATCATGACCCGAGCCGAAGGCAGAGGCTTAACCCACTGAGCCACCCAGGCGCCCCTACAATTTTACCTTCTTAATAAATAGATTTTATTATTCATCTTGCCTTCCAGTCCCTGTCCATAGGTATGTTAACCTTTACATATAATTACAGCACAAAAATCCATTCATATTAGCATTTTACATTCTTTCAAAACACACTCTCTTATGAAGAATTCCAAGTCCCTGACATGAAGCAGATGCCCTGACTACAGTGACTTTCCCTGTCATATCTCCAAGGCATTTTACCCCATTTATTCCATTTTTCTCTCCCTTTCACACAATCCCCACACTCCCACACTTAATCCTGTAAAAGCAAAGACTTTCTCATTGTTATGCCCCTGATCCTGAGCCCAAGACTCCACACATAGTATGATATTCAAATAATTCCCTAATGAGTGACACATGCATCAATCCTCAAAACAAAACTAAGAATTATTTTACCTAAAAACCTGTATCAAGTATAATTTATTCCTGAGTAAGTTTAACTTGTAAGAAAGATCAGTATTTTTTTTTTTTTTTTAAGAAAGATCAGTATTAAAAAGATGGTCCGGGGGTGCCTGGGTGGCTCAGTCATTTAGCGTCTGCCTTCAGCTCAGGTCATGATCCCAGGGTCCTGGGATCTAGTCCGCATCTGGCTCCTTGCCAGGCAGGGAGCCCACTTCTCCTTCTTTCTGCTGCTTGCTCTCTCTCATGCTCTCTCTCTGACAGACAAATAAATAAAGTCTTTAAAAAAAAAATGCCAACAATTCCAAATTTCTGAAATCAGACAGTGGTGATGCTGCCACAACTTGACTGTGCCAAAAACCACTGAATTGTACACTTCAAAATGGTGGATTTTACGGTGTGAGAATTATGTCTCAATAAAAAAGGTAATTAACAAAAATCAACTCACACAGTAGTTTTTAAGGCATGGCCTTCCTCAAAACAAAAGAGACTGCTACTGAGCAAGGAGCTCCACAAGATCACTTCACTTATGGTCTCCCTCCAGGGGTACCAGGAGCCCTCCGACTAGGCAGTGACCAGTGAAAGCCCGAATGGAAAGTTCTCATTCCTGTGAGACAGGCTAGACTCAGCTTCCCCAAACTGTTTACCAACATGTAGGAAACAGTGATTTTCTACACAAATGAAGTGATGGATCTAACACTGAATGAAATGTTCCCTAAAAAAAATTAATTTCTGGGGGCGCCTGGATGGCTCAGTGGGTTAAGCCTCTGCCTTCGGCTCAGGTCATGATCTCAGGATCCTGGAATCGAGCCCTGCCTCGGGCTCTCTGCTCAGCAGGAAGCCTCCTTCCCCTACCCCCACTGTGTACTGCTCTGCCTACTTGTGATCTCTGTCAAATAAATAAAATTTTTTAAAAATACAAAATTAAAAATTAAAATTACTGATACTGTTTTGCAAACCATGACATTTCATGTAAGAGAAAAATCTCAATTTACTTATCTTTGAACAAACTTATCAAACAAGAGTTTTAGGGGTTGCTGGAAGGCTTCTAACTCAGCTAAGGTCATGATCTCAGGGTTGTGATATCCAGCCTCCTATCAGGCTCTGGGCTGGGAGTAGAGCCCACTCAAGAATCTCTCAGCCCTTCCCCACCCCACGTCCCCCGCTACCCCCGACCCCAGTACAGGAGCACGCAAGCTCGCTCTCTCTCCTTCAAAACAAAACAAAACAAAAATATTAAAAAAAAAAAAAATTAACAGTTTTATATAAAAACTACTTGCTACTATATATCAAAGTTAAAGTTACACACTCACACCTGTGCATATGTATGCATACTCAATTTCTACCTCATTTTTCTTACTCTTCTTCCAAAACACCTCAAACCTAAAAACAACAAGGCATTTGAGCACAAAAGGAAGCTTTACCTTAATTTAGGATTATCAACATATTTCTTAAACTGCTTGACGTTGTTCAAAGTTTGCTCAGCTAATTCTCGGGAGGGCTCGACAATGAGAGCTTTTGGAGCGTTGGGGAGAAACTTCGTTTGTGCCACCTGCGCATTACCTTAAGAAAATGAAAACGATGGGAACATGCTCAAATCACATCTCAATACCTTTACTCGTAAAGCATGAGCACAAATATTCCAGTATCAAAAATTTCAATAACTGTCAAAAAACTACAGGACATGGTCATATAACAAAATAAAGCTAAGATTCCTAAAATCAACTATAGCTTCTTTAAATTTACTTGCAGTGACTGCAACTGATCATATGTTTTGTGATAAAGTAAACAAGCTATGAAATGTATTTACTTTAAGTAACTGAAATAGATTAACCAGCACAATGGTAAGAGTATGAGCTTTCAAGTCCAACTGCTTGGGTTTAAATTCAGTTCTACCACTTACTTGCTGTGTGACCTTGGGCAAGTTACGTCAAGTCCCTATTCCTCGAGGTCTTTGTCTGTAAAATGGGAAGAGTACTACCTTATAGGGTTGTGAAGGTTAAATAATCTATGTAAAGAACTTAACACAGTGCCATGGCACTTAATAAGCACAATTTTATAAATACTAGATATTATCACCATGATCAGGCTCCCCAAAATGCCTAAACAAAACCAAATACTCAAGAGTTTATGCATCAGGTTTTGAAACTGAATTTTACTGACGTGTTAAGATGTGTGACTAAACCAGCACAGGGAGCATGTGTAACTCACTCACTAGGAGAAGCCTCCTTACTGGAGTTTTTGCCAGTACCCCATTCTTGCAATCCTTACCCACTCAGAAGCAATACCTGTGTGCTGTGATTTGACAACACAACTATCCGATGCCTTGGAAAGAGCAACAAAACCATCTTTTGGTGGAAACTTAAATTCTTCTTCACCGAAGTTAAACTTTAGTTCAGCATTCTACCATGGAAGAAAGGGAGAAAATGAGAATTCTTAACCTAACAGCAAACTAACCAGTACAAAATAAAGCAGATCAAGTAGCTTATAATCATAGCAACATTTTTCTGATTACCTTCAAAACACAAGCAGGAAAGAGGGCTTGGTTCTTCATATGTGGTGGTATTTCAAAGGCCAGACCAAGGTCTTTTCCTAAAAAAAAAAAAAAAAAAAAAAAGAGAGGGAGAGAAAGAGACTGAGGAAAACAAAATGATCAGAAAAGAACATCCATATGCTCACATCATCAAATCTACCAACCTACCCGCATTCATGCGTTCCCATCCTGCTCCCATGGCTAAAATGGGCTGCCTAATGTCAAACTCTTCACTTTTTACTTTACTCCTACAAGTGCCCCTTCTCCCACTCTACATTTTTCCCTTCATAATGGATCACTTCCATTAGACACTTCTATGAGACAGTCCATGGCACACAACCATACTATAACATTAAAACACAGACAACCTCCTTGAATCCACATCTTCCTCTATCTTCTATTTTTCTTCTCCCATGTGTAGTAAAATTCCCTGATTTCCATTTTCACTGTGTCATTTCATTTCATCCCATTCTCATCACTGAAGTGACTCCCAGTTACACTCTCCCAACTCACCCATCAAGCTCACCAAAACAGAGATCATGAGTGATATGCACTTACCAAACCCAGTGGTTAATTTTCATCTTTCTTTCTAGGCTACACCCAGCAGAAGTACTGGGTACAATCTGATTCTTCCTTCCTTCAAATACTTTCTTCACGTGGACTACAGGACTTCAATCTCTCGATACTCCTCCTCCTTCACCTCTGCTAAGATTCTCTTCAATTTGCTGACTTCTAACCAAAAGAACCCCAGGACTCGGATCCTTCCTATTCCTTATATACTCTCATTCCCTAGGTAGGGAATCCAGTCTTCTAGCTTTAAGTATCATCTATAAGCCATTGCCTCCCAAAGCTGGACCACCAACCCTGACCTCCTGCCTTTCACATCTGACCACTTACTTGACTTTACCACTTAGATGTGTAGTAAGTATCTCAAATATGCCCCAAATACAATCCCCAGCATTCCACTGGCCCCCTCTCTACCGCTACCACACATGCCACTCTGTCTTTAACACAGAAGCCATGAAACAATGAAAGTGAAGAGAGAGGATATCAATTCTCTCTCTACTCAAAACCCTAATGGCTTCCAATCTCACTCAGAAAGTTTGTACCATGGCCTAAGAAGGCCCTATATGGCCTGGCCTCACTACCTCAACTGACCTAACATTACACCACCCTGCTCCATGCTCGGTGTGTTCCAGACCCACTGGCCGCCTCAATGTCACTCAGACACCTCAAGCACACTTTTATCTCAAGGCCTTTGCATTTACTGTTCCCTCTGCTTGAAATACTCTTTGAAGATTTTTGTACAGCCCACCACCCAACTCAGTCAGATTGCTACTCAAATGGCACCTTATCAGAGAAGGCTTCTCTGACCACCCAGTGTAAAGTAGCATATCCCTAGACTGTTAGCACCCTCCATCCCCTTACCCTGATTACACTCCTTTCAATGTACTTGTTCCAACCTAACATATCCTGCATCTCTCTTTCCCCACCAGTAGCTAAGCCACAAGATGAAACAATGTTTGTCTACTCCATCCTCTCTTCTAGACAGAGCACCTTCTGGTGTGCCTGGCATTGAGTAAATGCTCAAAACATACTGGTTCAAAAGAAGGGCAGGGAGGGAGGGAGGATTGAAGAAGAGGGTAAGAGAATTATAAATCACAAATACTGAGTATCTTATCTTCCCTAACAAGATAACCCATTGAAAGCTTACCATTTTTGGAGAATTTGACATGCCCCTTATCTATATCGAGGTAACATCCAATGGTATCATGCATAGTGAATTCCTAGATAAGGAGAAAGTGCAGTGCTATTAATAGAAAGAAAAATCATAAATTAAAGCTAAAAGTTCAGGGGCGCCCAGGTGGCTCAGTGGGTTAAGCCTCTGCCTTCAGCTCAGGTCATGATCTCAGGATCCTGGGATTGAGCCCCGCTTTGGGCTCTCTGCTCAGCAGGGAGCCTGCTTCCCCCCTCTCTCCCTCTGCCTGCCTCTCTGCCTACTTGTGATCTCTGTCTGTCAAATAAATAAATAAAATCTTAAAAAAAAAAAAGCTAAAAGTTCAGTCCAATTACATCAAAAGTAGTCAGTGCTTCAAAATAGTTCCTTGAAGCCCTAATGGAGGTGTTAAAAAGAGCCTATTGGGGAACCTGGCTGGCTCAGTTGGTGCAGCACGTAACTCTTGATCTCAGGGTTCTGAGTTCAAGCCCCACACTGGGTGCAGAGATTATTTAAAATAGTCTTTAAAAACGAAACAAACTGCCTATTACACCATATCATATATCATAGCAGAGGCATCTTGACAGGCTTTTTAGAATCCACATATTCAGGCTCATCCTCCTTACTACAGATTGAGACTTGACAAAAAACAACATTTAGATTCACCATGATTAAAAATACGAAAAGAGAACATATGCATTCCAGTCAAAGCCAAAATCAAAATGGGTGAAAATAGAGACAAAGTAATATACTTTGGAGAGGCTAGTAAATGGCGTAAGAAAAAAAACATGCAGCTCATTTTATAACATTTTTTTCTTTATTTTTTTTTTTTAAAGATTTTATTTATTTATTTGAGAGAGAGGCAGTGAGACAGCATGAGCGAGGAGAAAGTCAGAGGGAGAAGCAGACTCCCCATGGAGCTGGGAGCCCGATGCGGGACTCGATCCCGGGTCTCTGGGATCATGACCTGAGCCGAAGGCAGTCGTCCAACCAACTGAGCCACCCAGGCGTCCCATTTTGTAACATTTCTTCACTGAAATCCAAATCTGAACTTTCTGTGGAAAATATTCAGAAAATCCACCTGAATTTGAGTCCCTTTTATACTCCTAGACACATCACGTGATCTAATAAGTACACAAGAAAACTTACTAATACTACAATTAGGTCGATAATACAACTTACCTCTCCATAATTATCAAACTGTTTATTATGGGATTTCTTTCCTGTTCCACCAAAGCCAAATCCGAACTTGTCAGTACCTAGATTTTAAAATGTATTTTATTTATGTGGTTAAGAGTAAAGATAAATCTAAAAGCTCCATACAAATCTAAAAATCTACAAAAACTTGAAGCATCTATGCAGTATCGTGTGGTACATATTGCTGCATACTAACTGTACTCTGACTTCCCTCATATTCTTAATCTTATAATTGTATGTATTTTTTAGTATTTCAAATCTTTTTGGAACACAGTGAGGTATACATAGATTTATTATTTCCAAGTCTTGAAAATAGAAACTTGGGTGGTTAAGCTTATTATTCTGCTCCCCACTATCATAAAATGTCAACAATCCACAAATATAAACCAGGAAATTCAGTTTATTTTAAAAACGCTCACCTAGGTCTAAGGAAGCCTGCATGGAAGACCACCCGACTCTGCATAATCCTTGGTCATGACAGGACACTTCATAGTAGTGCTTCCCTAGAAGGGCAAAATACTGTGAGATTTATACACACCCGTGAACCATTTACCATGAAGCCCCTTCCCCACTGTTTGAATTACAATTTGTTATGTTCCAAATGAAGAACTATAGATCTTTTTGTAACATTAGAAATCTTTTCAGATCCTTGATTTAAAGTTACTAGAAGAAAGTTCATGTATTAATACATTACTTCACAAGTTGATACAAGTGCAAATGCTATTTAAATACCTTTCGTTAACCCCTTAGTCGCTCTGCACCCATGCCACTCCTTCACTTCTCTGCTCTGACAACAAAGACCATCGGACCCAATTGCTGGATTTGAGAAAAACACAAAAAACCATGTCAGCACAGAGCATATAAACTAAGCATCCTGAAACGAATATCATTCAGTCTCACCAATAAAATAATTGCTTCACTTGACTTGTTGCCATGTTCCAGACACTGAGACTTACTGATTCCTGAGTAAAAAGAGTTTCCCCAAAAGTAATAGCCCTTATTAACCTCTTGGAGGGCCTTGGCCATGTAGCAGAATAGTTCCTGTACTGCTATCTGTTAAGTAGGACAAGATTTTACGGCATCAAGTCTGGAAAGGAATCAACACAGCACCTAATCTCACTCCCACTGACAGTATAGCTGTATCACCAATACAAATGTGTCTAGACAACCATTCTCTAGAGTCTTAAAGAAACGGATCCTCATAGGGGATGCAGCACTCACTCATCAATACCTACGGCTTTGATTTTAGGCTTGAGTGAGGCTTGAAATTAGAGCTTAAGTGAATACTACACTAAAAGAAAAACAGGAAAAGTAGCTCTAGCTTGTTCCCCAATCCATCGATCTAGATCCATTAAGAGAAAGCAGGACAAAGACAAATAAATGAACCTTTGTTGCTATTTGCTAATATTAGGACCCTAAAAAATTATGTCCTATATGGCAACTCGTGGTCAGTCACCACACTTATTAGAGCTTACTGACTCTAAAGAAAACATATGGCTTTTGTCTGGACTGGGAAGAAACTCTAACTTCTGTCCTGATTCAGGCTTGTAACCCATATTCAGCACCTGAATGTAAAGCAAACTTTCAAGAAAAGCATCTCATCACACATCACACACTTTATTCAAAGTATAAATCCTTATTCGTATGGGTACTACATTCTATAACTCTGAATTTTTTTTAAAAAGTTCTCCAAGCAATGGCAAATCCTTAAAATTCTTGTACTTAAAATTCTTATGCACGTATACAGATATACACTTTATATAAATTGAGGTCATATGGTAGAGAGCAGCAATTTGGATGTTTTTGTCTGTTTTGCGCATGATTCCTCTTGCCCACTCTCTATTTCTTTGCATTCTGCTTTTCTTACTCATCAACACCTGGTGGAAATTTCTCCAAGTCAACACTGTAGTTCTGGCTCATTCTCTGTAATGGCTACACAGTAGTCCTCGGATACAACCTAATCTGTGTTAACCA
This sequence comes from Mellivora capensis, assembly GCA_004024625.1. Lineage (NCBI taxonomy): Eukaryota > Metazoa > Chordata > Mammalia > Carnivora > Mustelidae > Mellivora > Mellivora capensis. The sequence continues at coordinate 205,411 of PISX010000293.1, forward strand.
ATCTTTTAGCAAGAACATTCATTTTGTTGTCAGTTTTTACTATTACAAATAATGCTGCACCAAACAACTTTGTATGTATAGCCTTATATACTGGCACGTTTATTCCAATGGGCTAGACCTTCCAGAAATACATATATATTTTTAATTTTAATTGGTAATGCCAAATTGCTTTCCAGAAAGGCCATAATTTGTTAGGATGTTTATCACTCTATTCAATTCTCACCAATCAAATGGGTATAAAACAAAATCTCACTGAAACGTTAATTCCCATTTCCCTACTATCTATAAGCATTATTTTTGGATGTTTATTGCCATTTGGATTTGCTCTTCGGCGAGCTGCCTATTTGTATCCTTTGCCCACTTTCATTATTGGTGATCTTCCTTACCAAAATAAGTACCTTAATCTGCTACCTACGCAAGAACCCCTCACCAGTTCATAAGTCTTCTTTATAGTTCAGCAACATTGCAAGTATTCTCTCTGTATTTTTTTTCTGTGCTATCTTTTCCACATATGTATTTTTTTTAATTGTATACAAATCAACCTTATCTTTTACAATTTCCAAGTTTCCTCTTTGGATTAGGAAAATTCCCCCACCTCAAAATTGTACATGTAGTTTTCTATATTTAAATTATTTACATATGGGCACCTGAGTTGGCTCAGTCCATTAAGCGTCTGCCTTTGGTTCAGGTCATGATCCCAGGCTCCTGGGATCCAGCCCCATGTGGGCTCCCTGTTCAGCAGGGAGTCTTTCTCCCTCTCCCTCATGCCTCCCCCTGCTGTGCTCTCTCACTTTTTTTTTTTTTTTTTGACAGACAGAGATCACAAGTAGGCAGAGAGGCAGGCAGAGAGAGAAGAGGAAGCAGGTTCCCCGCTGAGCAGAGAGCCCGAGACGGAGATGCACAGGGCTTGATCCCAGGACCCTGGGATCATGACCTGAGCCGAAGGCAGAGGCTTTAACCCACTGAGCCACCCAGGCACCCCTGTACTCTCTCACTCTTGCACACTCTCTCTCTCTCTCTCTCAAATAAATAACATCTTGTTAAAGATAAATAAATAATACATTTATGTATATTTAAATCCTTAGTACGTACAGAATTTGTCTCCAATTACAAATTAATTTTACATTGCTCCAGACGGAGCATCAATTATGCCAGCATCCTTACTGAATCAATCATTCTTTTTCCCACTAAAATATTGTTTCCTACATGTCAACTTATCACATATACTAAGACATATTTCCATTATATTCCAATGACTTATTTGACTATTCCTATGTCACTACTCAACTACTCAAATACAGCAACTATATTCTAGTATCTGGTAAATTAAATCTTTAATACTATTTTTCATTTTGATTTTCATCATAAATCTTCATTTAATACTATTCTTTTTCATAATTTTCTTGGTATTCTCAGGTATTATTAAAAACAAATTTCTTACAAATAAGCTGCTAAAATCTATCTACTTACCAAAAGCAGATCCTCTGTCATATGGGTTCATTTGCCATTTGTTGAGCACTAAAATTAAAATAAGTCACACACAATCATATGAAATTAAAAACACTCTCTAAAAAATAAAATATGTTTTATGTGATACCTTAATTCAGATTTATATCTAGATTTAATATGATTTTACAAATTATTTGGAACATACAAGTAAACGTTTTGCTCTTTTTAGTAAAGGCAAAATTGAAAGTGAAAGGCAATAATTATTGCCCTTGGGCTAAAGCCTTTTCTCCTCACTTGCTTCACAGCACTTGGTAGTAGATGGCATTGATCTCTGTCATAACTATGAACGCATGGATAAAATGAAGCTTTGGTAACTAAATACGTTGAAATAAACGTATTGGGCCCCTGGGTGGCTCACTGGGTTAACCCTCTGCCTTCAGCTCAGGTCATGATCTCAGGGTCCTGGGATTAAGCCCCGCATCGGGCTCTCTGCCTGCCTCTCTGCCTACTTGTGATCTCTGTCAAATAAATAAATAAAATCTTAAAAAAAAATTTTTTTTAAATAAATGACCAACCTATCAGGATCTAGTTAAGTATCACTGTGTCATTTTTAAAAGAAAAGCAAGTCCTTTAAGTCAATATCACATTCGAAAGTCACAATTTTTTTCCTTCCTCACTTGCATGGAATCAGCATTTTCCTTTTTTAAAACATGTTATTACTCTATGCATAACCGAAGAATTGTATTAGCTAGAGAACTCTATATATACTTCAGGCCTAACTTCCTGCCCAAGGCAAAAATCTTTTCTTGATTACTTGTGGCCCAACAATATCTACCATCTGCTTAAACACTCTGATGGAGAAGTAACTTACTCTTGAAGTTCTCTCTCTTATTACTCCTTCTAATTACTAGTAAGTTCTTAAACAAAAATCTTCATTAGATTATTTCTAATTAGTCCTGGTCCTTTCTGAAACAGTTATTTTCTCTCCAGATCTCTTCAATGATTTTACAATTATCTCATCTCTTCTGTACTTGTTTCTCTATGTTTAGACCTCTAGTGTCTTTATTCCTCGCAGGCCATGATTTTTGAAACTACTACCTCCTCTGGAAGGTACTACTATCCTCCTCTGGAGGCCTTCTCTTTTACTGCCACCTCCCCTAAATGAACTATCCATTAGCTCCTAACTATCCATTAGCTCACAATTTTTTTTTAAAGATTTTATTTATTTATTTGACAGACAAAGATCACAAGTAGGCAGAGAGGCAGGCAGGGAGAGAGGGGGAAGCAGGCTCCCCGCCAAGCAAAGAGCCCGATGCGGGGCTCGATCCCAGGACCCTGGGACCATGACCGGAGCTGAAGGCAGAGGCTTTAACCCACTGAGCCACCCAGGCGCCCGAGCTCACAATTTTTTTTTATGAATTCATTCTATGAACTATGCAACACTGTTACTTTCAAATTGCTGAGAAATGTTGATCTGGCAAGTTCATTCCACTTAAGCTTGCTATTTTGTCACAATTGCGTTCTGTACCATGAAACAAATGTGACTTAAATTACAGAACAAATTTTGTCAAAATATAACAAAATAGAACCATTTAATGAAAGCAACACAATTTACAGATGAGGAAACTGATGTAACATTATCCAGGGCATAGACAGGACTGGAAATCCTAGTAAAAGGATCAATCTCCATGAAAATTGGACTAAACATAATGCACTTTCAAATTTACACTTTACATTTTAACTTCCTGGACTCCTTTCTTAAAGGAAAAGCAATGCATGCCTCCTTACCCTGTGGAAGAAATATGTCCCACCATCATGGACTCTTATTCCATCAATTTTTTATAAAATCCTCAATACTTTTATAAAATACTGTACCAATTTATCTTTAATATTAGACATAAAAGGCATTAAGAAAAACATTAAAATATCTAAATATAATTTCCAAAATGCCAGAGTTTTCTCAAAGAAAGCACTGTTGGTATTTTAGGAGAGACAATCTTTCACCATTTATGTTGTAAATGCCATTTAGCATCCCTGATTTCCAGGGCACCAAATGCCAACAGCCCTATCCCCCAAACATTGACAATAAAAATGCACACCCTCACCTCCCATCTGTCAATGCCAGGAATGAGAATTACTATTTTTACAGAGAAGGGAAATATTAATATGCAAAACTTACCCGAAGCACCAGTTTTAATTGTTGTTTTTCCTTTTTTGCCTTCCTGTTGGTCTTTCAGAGTTTCATATACTATCTGGATAACTGGAATACTGAAAGCCTATCAAAGAAACAATAGTTCTCTACATTAGTATTCAATATTAATGACAATTTAGCAATCAATGTTACAGAAGTTACACATGCGCATTAAATAACTGCATATTCCAGACTGCTACTCTAATTTCATTTGCCCAAGTCCAAAATACCAGCAAGATAACAAAAGAGTTGATTAAATGAAGGAAACAGGAGGCAGTTGATGACCCAAAACCATAAATAATGGGGACTTTCAAAACAAACCTAAAGAGGAAAAATACTGTCCGTTCTGACCAACCCTGGTCCAGGCCAATAAGAGAGAGCCACCTCTTTTTGCAGCCTCTTTATTACTAGAGCCATTGCATTAAAATTCAGAAATAAATACAAATACTAAAGATACTGCAACTCTTTATCCAAGATGAGTTTATATCTGTACTAGTCTTAAGCCTATACTCCAGATCTTATTTCAGAATTAGCTGCCAACTAAAATATCATTCTCAGTGGCAAGCAATCAATTCCTCACATTTTGGAAATGGTTGTTTTATTAAGTATTCAAAGTAAAAACTACTGTTCAGACTTGCTTTAAAAATCAACTCTTACAAAGTCAGTCAACTTAAGTTTATTACTTACACCAGTTTTTCCACTTCCTGTTTCCGCAGCCTAAGTGGGAAAAAAATAATTGAGTTTACAAATTAGATTGTCAAATTAAAAAGTCAAATTAACATGACAGTATGGAGAAACCTGTAAGACTTGACTGGCTACTATAATTTTCACAGTGCCTCTAGATTCCTCAGGTTTCTTCAGTCAACTCTGACTACTGCCAATCTTGTCACTTCTCCCCCATCCCTCAACAATCTGCTCTCCCCTCTTCTTTCCCATTGCCCACTTCCCATTTCCCAATCCAAGCCCTCATCACTCTAATCTAGATTACAAAAGTATCCCAGCAGAATCTAATCTCTGAGCTGTACTACAAACTGCTACCAAAACAGTCTTCATAAATACACAGTGCTAACGATGTAATAGCCCCACTTAAAAATTTCCAGTGACCCCAGGATACCTGGGGTCACTCAGTTGGTCAAGCGGGCTAAGCATCGGACTCCTTGTTTTAGCTCGGATCATGATCTCAGGGTTGTGGGATGGAGCCCTGCATGGGACTCCAGTCTTGGTGGAGACTGCTTGAGGTTCTCTCTTCCTCTCCCTCTGCTTCTCCCCCACCCACAGCTCATGCAGGCATTCTCCCTCTCTAAAATAAATAATTTTTTTTTAATTCCAACGATTCCCCCCTGCCAACAAATACCAATTCTTTAACATGACATGAGAAAGAGTCCAAATAATCGGACCCACTACATACTTCCCATCTTATCTCAAGTTATACACCCCCCTCCCCAGCCACATTTTATGCTACACCTGATTGAATTAGTCTGGGATCATATCCTGCATTCTCCTACTCACAGTTTTTACTGATATGGTCTCTACTTACGGAGCATTTCTCTCTCATCTTTCCTTTGTCCAAAATATACCAAATAGAGCCACTTGTATGACAGACACTCCTCTGTGTACCTGTCTTAATATGCTACTGGATTTAAGCTTCTCAAGGGTACAGACTGCAGAGTGTTCCCCACAACTTCTGCCTCATTACTCTGAATACAGTGTATGTATCCTCAATGTGAATAAAAGTACTTTGGTGAAAATACCATTTCTAAGCCTATGGAGCTCTTCAAGTGGGTCACAAACTGCCACAGAATTGTGTGTCCTCAGCTCCCAAATACCTCCCCAAAAGCAAACATACCATAAGTACATCACCGCCGCCAAGGATCAATGGGATAGACTCAGCCTGGATATCAGTTGGGAGACTAAAAGAATATTTTGAAGAATTTTAGTAAAAAGAGAATCACCTATGCTAAATAAGTTATGTTAAACGATAAAACTTAAAAGAGAATTTTCCTTGGTAAACAGCACCAATCTTTTCCAGCTAAAAATACATCAAAGTTGAAAAAGGAAGCTTTCTATAATTTAGAGAATCTTAAGAAAAACTGAATTTTAGTTATTCAACTAGACTCAAAAATATTTGATAAGATCACTAACAACTCTTTAAATTACCGAACACTGTTGTCACAGGTACATTTAAGCTTTATGTACTTACAGCCAATCCATCTCTTCTACGGCTTGAGCAATCTCGGGCATAACACCCATCTCTGAAAATAAAAACTCACTTTAAAAAACTGAACATACTAAGCGTAAATAATATTGCTTTTAAAATTACTGTCCAAAGAAAGGGAAAAGGCTTTGGAGCATAGCTGTTATTTAGTACCTTCAGAGTATGGTACCACTGAAAAGAGTATATACTTAACGGAGAAAGACTTGAGTTCAAATACAAACTCTCGAGCAACGTGACCATGAGCAAGCTCTAGAGCTTACAAAGCTATAAACCTGTTTTCTTCTGACAAAATCAAACTAATGTGATCTACGTTGTAGAGCCACAGGAAGATTATGGATAGTGATATGTAATGCATCTGACACATAGTTGTCACTTGATACACAGTAGCCACCAGTGAGAGCTTCCTTCCTATGATTGGTGAAAAAGCCGGAGAGAGGTTTCTCAACCAACACTTTGGTTGTTTTATATAAAGGTAACGTGGAAGTCATGTGCCTTGACTATTCGAGGACCACATGATTAGCCTCAGCAATCTGAGAAAAGTAAGCAGACAAGTGGAGAGAGAGGCCCATCCTTACTGGCAACCATAATCAAACTCTGGCTAACTAAACATGGAGGGGCCAGGGTGAAAACTTGGGTAACTGGAAACCACACCTGAAGAATTATGGTTCTTCACTGTTCAGGTGTTTGAATAATTAATTCACTTTGAAGCCAATCTTAAGATTACTTCTGATTGTATTTTGTCCTTTCTCAAATAGTTACACATGAAGTAGTTAGTTGGACTGTGTAAACCTCTTTTCCAAATAAGTAATTTTTAAGTCTGCATTTACAAAAATGAAACTTTTATTATTATCACAAAAATACACATTTCTATTAAAAAATTAACAACACTCAGACATTCCTAAGCCCCAGAAATAGCCAATTTGGAGATTTTTTTTAGTTCTTGTAACCGTGAAAAGGCACAAATCTACACATTGAACATATGCACTGGAAAAACAGCTTTTTTGTTGCACATGAGAAGAATCATACTAGCAATTAACACAAGATGTACAACAATAAAACTTCAGTACCTCGTCAACTCATTAATACAAATATTAACGGTAGAGGAAAGTATGAAAATCTTTTTCAAAAAGGTTCTCCTACCTCTAAATCTCCCCTAAGAAAATCCATAGATCAAAAAACTAATGAAGGTCTGAAGTTGTATATCCAGGCAGGCCTTCCTAAGAATTGGTCCCATTAGATACAGCTATATTCTCTCTCGAAAATCCACAGTGCTTGAAAAAAGGTGAGCGATACTCTTAATAAAGCTGCCGAGGGGCGCCTGGATGGCTCAGTGGGTTAAGCCTCTGCCTTCGGCTCAGGTCATGATCTCAGGGTCCTGGGATCGAGCCCCGCGTCCGGCTCTCTGCTCAGCAGGGAGCCTGCCTCCCCCTTTCTCTCTGCCTACTTGTGATCCCTCTCTCTGTCAAATAAATAAGTAAATTAAAAAAAAAAAAAAGCTGCCGAGTCTACGGCAAGCCGAAGTCGCCTGTCAAACTGTTAGACCACAAGCAGCAACCACACACGGCTTTCAGCAAATTCTAGACATTTTGTTCCACTCTGGTCATGTTCTCCGCATGTTTGCTTTGGAACCATGTTTTCTCTAAAAAGAACACTTTAGGGTGCCTGGGTGGCTCGTCAGTTAAGCATCTGCCTTCAGCTCAGGTCATGATCCCAGAGTCCTGGGATCAAGTCCCGCATTGGGCTCCCTGCTCAAGGGGGAGTCTGCTTACCCTTCTCCTTCTGCCTCCTGTTCATAATCTCTCTCAAATAAATAAAATATTTTTAAAAAAAAAAGACACTTTAATATTTAAGGGAAAAACAGGAATGCTCATGCTCTGTGATTCCATGTTTTTATTTCTCATCACAGACCTAGTCCTTTACCCTAAGATTCTTGAAATGTGTGCATGCCTCCGGAAGAAGCAAACCTATAAAATGACCATCTGGAACTGCTCCACACACCTGAGCTCTAAAATCCTGTTTCAGGGGACCTGGGGAAAGAAAGCCAGGTACCACTCTGGGTGGAGCCGCTTTGCCTCCTCTTGTAAGACCCAACACACACAAACCAGAAATCCTCTCTAGCGACTAAGATGTGGAATTCCTAATGTTGTTACAGGAGTAAAGGGAAGAAAGTACAGTACTGTGTTCTATCTGAAGTCCCCCTAATAGGCTGAGACCACTAGAGGATCGCAGGCCCAACTTGCTACATTTACTGCTACATAAATTCCCCGCCTTTCCTAGGCAGGACGCTTGTGGCAGCTCCGTAAAGCTGCGGCTGCAAAAACGATGACAAAGAGGAGGGGGAAATCACGACTCGGGGGTGAAAGAAACCACCTCGAATGGCGGTTTGGGAGAAAGGCGAGGGTCACGGAGCCAATAACGAACACGTGAACTTGCCAAACGTGCGCTGCGCGAGCGCGTGTGCGGGCGAACCTGCTGCGGCGCGTAACGTTACCGCCGCCGGCTCGGCGTTTCACAAACAGATGCCAGACGAGCGCTGGGGCTCTTCGTCCCACACAGGCCTGGACCCAGGGGGCAGACGCAGGGCGGCCCGGTCCGCGGCGCCTGCCCACGCGCGGCCGCCGGTCGGCCGGGCCGAGCCCCGAGCCCCGCTGCCACGTCAGACCGGCAGGAGGCCTGGCGCGGCGCCGCCGCCCCGTTTCCGCGGCCGCGGGTCCCCGGGCCTGCTGGCGGCCGACGGCGGGGGGGAACGACGACGGGCAGCCGGGGGACGCGCGGCCAGGCCCCGCGGAGAGGCACTCGCCACCCCCGGGGCGCACCGGCCCGGCCTCCTGCAGGCCGCCGCGGGTCCCCCCCACCCCGCATTGCGGACACCGCTGCGGACAGCGCCCTCCCGGACCGCGCCGCACCTGCCCGCCCCCACGGCTCCCGGCCGGCTGCCCCCGGCGCCCGAGCGCGGACCGAGCCGCTCGTCCCAACCCCTCCCCGCTCCCAGGACGCACCAGAAAAGGCCGCCATCTTCGCCGGGTCGCGCGCGGCTCGGCTCGCTCTCCCTCCCTCTCTCCCTCCCTCCCTCCGCGCTGACACGCTTCGCCGTGGCAGCGCGCGCTTCCGGCCTGCGGTCTGCGGCTTTCCGAGTCCGGGCAGGACCCCAGTCCCGGGAGAACGGTTCCGGCCGAAGAAAAGGGCCGCCCGGGAGCGCGCCGCGCGTGGCCCCAGCGCAGCAGGACCGTCGTCATCATGAGCCGTGCTAATGGTTACCGTTTACTTAGAGCGTGCCATGGGTCACCAGGACCACTTTAACACACGCGAGGAAGCAGATGTTATATGATGAGGGGCACCCTGTGGCCCAGGGTGATCTGATAGTAAAACACTGCCCTGTCTGCTGCCCGGTTCATACCCCCAACGTCTGAAGATCAGCGGGGCTTTGTGGTGTGTGAAGGTTGGAGGGGATGCACTGAGCTCGTCGCCCAGAAAACCTATACTACGGAGTGCCTGCGCCCAAGACATGCACTCGGTGCCCTTGATGGACGCCCCCAACCTCCCTGACCCGGTGTTCCACGTGGCCCCGAGTGTTTGGTGCTCCCCGCGCCTCCCTCAGGCGGTGGTAGTGCTTTTAGAGGACCGGAAGCGTCAGGAGAGTTAAGGAACTCGTCCAGAGCCGCACACAGCCGCTCGGGTGCCGCGTGGGATCTGAGCGCCCTTTGCTTCAGGGCAGGTGCCTGCTGGACCACCGTTAGGCTGCCCCGGGATGACACGGAGGGAAGAACCCCTCGGGCGAGACGCGTGGATGGAGTCACAGGTGCTACTGCGGGACCCGCACTTCCCGAGCAACCCGCGTAACCTGCACAAGTCTGGGCTTGGGTGCACTCAGCCGTAAAACAGCCAGGAACCGTAGCGCCTGCCTTGCAGGGACGTTAGGAGGGTCCCATAAAACAGGTAAAGCACAGTGCAGGGTAAGGATTCGCAAGTGTTAGTGTTACTGTTACATGTTCAGGATTTGCCTGAAGCTCCGAAAACCAAGGACAATACATTCGGCCCCGGCGCTTCACACCTCCAGGGGGCACCCTTTACATTATATTCTATGTGCTCACACGTTGTATATATAATTCTGCAAAAGATACCCCCGAGAGTTATGCAGTGTAGCAATTCTGAATAGATGTCACATGCTAAAGACAGACAGGAGATCACCCATCACCCAGGACTTGCCTTTAGCCAATCCTGGCCTTAGCCAAGAAAGGATTGAAGGTATAAGAAAAAGAGATTTCTCTGAAGAGAGTTGCTGACATCCTATGGCATTTTTCCTCTCTCAAGACAGAAAGCGTTTTCCAGGGGACTACTCAGAATGTTTGATCTCTGGGCTTTGCGGAGCATTAGACGTGCTGTGAGAAGCTGTGGCAGGCTGAGACAAAGGGGACCGCAAGGTTGCCGACAGAGCAGGTCACATTTTCAACACCTGTGGACGAACCCGTGTGACCTTTCTCCCAAGGGCTCACTGGACTTGTGGGAACGGACTTGAAGCGGTCTTCAAAGGAAATGTGCGGCAGAGAGCTGCCTGGAGAAGCTAGGTGACATGGCAGGCAGGCTCCCAAAGAGCCCACTTGAATTCATAGCTGCTAAGCAGTGGAGAAATATCACCTACCTGCCTCCTGTGAGTTGTACCTGGAAGATACCAGCAAAAGAATCTCCAAGATAACCACAGAAAGTACACCCTTAGAGAATCAACCTTGCACGTGACTGAACCAGAGAGGACCGGAATCAGATCACACGGCAGCAGACAGATGAAGGTAGGTATCTCCCTCATCCCACATGACTTTATCTCTCCCCAGACCCCAGAGAAAACAGCTAATGGGAGAGGAGAGAGCAGAGCCTGACCCCACACCCCACCCTACTGCCAACCCAGGAAGGGAGGAAGCTACAATTTTGGTTCAAGTTGTGAATTTTGATCGTGACGCTGGACTCAATAATTTAATTACAGAAATGAGGCTATCACTGTGATGGAAGCAAGCAGACAAGTTTTAATTATCTGAGAGTAACCAGAAAAGCTTCTGGTGCCAGTAGCTCTACCTAGGTCAGGAAAAGAAAGAGCCGGCAGAGAGGTTTGAAGGGAATGAATGATGTTTTTAGCTTATGCCCTATCAAGTTTAGCTCTAACATACTACTTTGCTAAACATCAGTGTGTGGGTGTGGGTGTGGGCGTGTGAGTGGGCGGGTGTGTGTGTGGTAATACCCTGAATAATGAATTGGGATAAAATGTGATTACCCACTTTGGCAAGTAAGGACAAGGCCAAGCAAAGAAGTGGCAGGCAACTCCTTCGCTAAACCGAGAGGCAAAGGATGGGTGCCTTCAGACCGGTATGCTGCTGGTCTACTCTTCCCAGAACAAGCTGATAACATGGAGGCCTCCGATCAGGGAAGGTCCTAGAAGCCCAGAAATCCAACCACTCCCTAGATGGGTGGGTGGCACGACAACCACCACCAGGTGGCGCCAAACTGCAGCTGAGCCTGGTGAAGTTTGCACTGGTTTTAAAACTACCAATGCCCACAGCAATGGCAGCAATGGCCACGGTCGCCAAACAGTGGAAGGAAGCAAGATGCCCTTCAACAGACAAATGGATAAGGAAGATGTGGTCCATATACGCTATGGAGTATTATGCCTCCATCAGAAAGGATGAATACCCAACTTTTGTATCAACATGGACAGGACTGGAAGAGATTATGCTGAGTGAATAAGTCAAGCAGAGAGAGTCAATTATCACATGGTTTCACTTATTTGCGGAGCATAACAAATAACACGGAGGACATGGGGAGATGGAGAGGAGAAGGGAGTTGAGGGAAATTGGAAGGGGGAGACGAACCATGAGAGACTATGGACTCTGAAAAACAACCTGAGGGTTTTGAAGGGGCGGGGGTTGGGGTGTTGGGGGGAGCCAGGTGGTGGGTATTATGGGGGGCACACATTGCATGGAGCACTGGGTGTTGTGCAAAAACAATGAATTCTGTTACGCTGAAAATAAATTTTTTTAAAAGTAAAAAAAAAAAAAAAACCTACCAGCTGGGACTTCTCCTGGACATTTATTTCTAGAACCTCACATAGAACCCCACATCTTATACACTTGGGTCTTTTGAACCCCACTAATCATGTTGTGGTGGAATTTTACTACATGATCCATGTACCCAGAAAGACTGCATTGTGTATTTTCAAGTAAGCTGTTCTACAGTCCTTGCAGAACATATGGCTGATTTTGCAACTACTGAGATAGGCCTAGGAAACATGGCCTTCAGACACCAGGAGAGTGGAAAGAGAAGGAGTCCAATGAAGGACTCTGTAGACTGGCCACCCAAAAGCCACACACAGTCCCCTTCCCTCTTGTTGTTCTCTATTACACAGACTGGGGAAAACAAAACCAAAAAACCATCACTTTTGCAGACTCCCTTGTAGAGAGAGATAGCCATGAGTCTTGGCTCTGCTTGGAGAAGTGTAAATGGAAGTTCCACATAGGGACTCCTTAAAAGAGAAAGACCTAACTGGCATGGCTTTTCTTTCTTCTGGGACATGGACGTGGTGCCTGGAAAGGTAGCAATGTGTCTTGGAGATGAAAGCTTCATGCTATGGCTATTGAAATAAAATAGGAGGAGACTCGATCCTTGATGACAATGATAATCCAAGTTGCCAGCCCAGCCCTGGCTACCTCTAGAGCTCTTGCAGTTTGAGAATGTCTTATGTATTTAAGCCACTGATAATTCTCTCTTGCTTGCAACCCAACCCATTGCTAATAGGTACAGAGAAGAACAGAGATGCAAAATTCACTGGTATGGATTTAGTGTAATGTGTCATTCAGAAAACTTTTTCAAGTGATCTGGGATAGAGCAATAAACAACCAATTGTGGCTCTAAGGAGGAGGAGACATTTTGGCCTGGGGCATGAAGGCAGCATTGAAAACACTCCTTGAATACATGGTCATCTCCTCACAACCAAAAATAAGAATGAAATGTGTTCTATACAGTGGAGGAAGTGACCCTGAATCCAGCCAGGGAAATAGACATCCAATCAGGTTGTTTACTTTGTCCTTTCGATTGACACCCAACCCCCTCCCCAGACCTCAATCTGGTCCCTGATAAAGATAAAGCAAACTGCCTAATTCCTAAGGATCCAGCCCCCAAGAAGATGGAAGCAGTAGGGAGAAGAAGTCTTAATGTAGAAGAAGTTGATCAGAAAATGTGATGTCTTCATGATAGAAACCCAAGTCCTTCCCCGTATCATACAAACCTACCCATCATTCCAGCCATAAAACCATAAGCTTCTGCCTCCTCAAATTCAGTCCTCCCATCCACAGGTTAGGAGAAGAGAGGGCTCTAGAGGACTTGACTCTGGATCCTGAATTCTGCTTTCAGTATACCTGATGTGGTCAACCTTCCATTAGGAACCCCCCTTCCCTTTGATTTAGTTCAGAGTTGGTAAGCCCCCTGAATCTACCCTCCTGAGGATGACATACACCAGAACCTCCATGTCCGGCTGCTGGCTTACCGCCAGCTGATTACCTGGAGTCATTTTACCCTCCAGCATATTAAATGCTGTAGGATTCTTTACCTACACCAGATTGCCTCCTGCCGCTGTGTTTTGCTTATCCTGCCTCCTCTCCCTAGCTAGCATAGCCTTTCTTTTTTAGTGTCAATTACTTATTGCTGTGTCATATCCTCTCCAAAACGAATCCAGCAGCCAATGTCTTTGCTCATGATTCTGTGAGCTGCCTTCAGCTGGCCTCTGGCTGGGCTGGGGGGTCTGAGAAGACTTCACTGCCCTGTGTGGCACCATGGCGCCCCCATACGTGGTTTCCTCTCTCCGCAGGCCAGCTAGGACCTTCTCACAGCAAAACTTGTCCTGGGAAGACTTCCTGCATGGTAGCTGGGTTCTGAGAGGATGTGTTCTATAGAGAGAAAGCAGACCCCGCATATTTCTTAAATCAGCCTGGGAAGTAGTAACTGTCACTTTTGTCACATTCTGTAGATCAACACCAATCACATGGCCAGCCCAGATTCATAAAAAGGGGAAATAGGCTTTCTTTTGAGGCAGTGCTTGGTAAAGAATTTGCAGACATACAGAGGATAGTCACCCCCATCTTAGCAAACTCCTGGTCGTTACTGAGATTCAGCTAAGCTAGTACCCAGCGGCAAATCCTGTTTGATCTCCACCCCCAGCTAGTTTGCCCTGATATTTATTTATCTTTTTCCTTATATTTCTGACTCTTAGCTGGATGTATGGCTTCCCAGAATAAGGACTCCCCAGCCTCCCTGGGACCTAGGTATGGCCATATGCCTGTGTTCTGGTCAATGGCATATACACAAAAGGGTACTTAAGGGAGGTGATATATTCTTCTTACTCTTCTTCCTTTCTGTTGGCCGGACTGTGGGTGTGATGTCTGGAGTTGGAGCAGCCATACCGACCTATGAGAAGAGAGCCATATATTGAGGATGGCAGAACACAAAGAGAGTAGTAGCTTGAGTCCCTAATAAGGAGCACCATTAGGTATCTCCTGCTATAAAACAAGGTGCCCCACAATCTAGTGACTTAAAACAGTAACGATTTATTCTCACTCACCGTTTCTGTGGAACAGAAATCCAGGAGCCGCATGACTGGGCACTTCCGCTGGGAGTCATTCTTGCTATTGTTGTCAGTCTGCTGGTGGGAATTGGAATCATCCGAGGCTGGGGAGAGAGGCTCAGTTTGTAAAGGTAGCTTTGCTCTCATGACTGTGTGGCCATTAACAGGAGGCTTCTGTTCTCCACATAGACCTCTTCCTTGGCTGCTTGCAATGTTCTTGTGGTATGGCTGCTGCTGTCCCCTGCCGAAACCCACTCCCTTGCCACCAGAGTAAGTGGTCTTAGAGAACAAGGTAGGGTGAGGATATCATTCATGTACTAGCCATCAAAAAAATCACGCAGTCACTTCTACAGTATCTTATTGGTCACAAAGGCATATTCAGTGTGGAAACACAAAGAGGTGTGAGTGTCAGTAGATAAGGATCATTTGGGGGCCAGCTGTCTTAGAGGCTGGCCACCACACCCCCTTCTTTCCTAACAGACCCCTGATCTATTCAAGTAGCAGGTGGTAATCCCTCAAAATCAGGAAACAATATATTCATAAGGCATCGTCTGGGACAAATCGGGTTTCTTCCAGGCCAGGCATTGTTGTCATTAAATTTGTTGGTGTTAGCTTATCCTGTTTTTCTCCATTTGCCTGACTCAGAAAGCGGTTTGGAGAGAGGGAGGCTCACATTTAAACATCCTCTTTTTTTCCACTCTGAATTTCCTCCAGCTTCTAAGCTGAGCAACAATCATTGAATTTTATGCTTTTGTCAAAATAAGCTGTCAGAAACTGGTCCAGATCTATTAGAATGCAACATCATTCTCGCTGCCCCAGCATTCACCTTATGGTGCAGGGACCAGAGGGGGCCTGGCAAACACACATAAATCCAGAGATCTATAATTCTCTATCCCCTGAAGAAGTAGCCATAAAGTCCATCACTCCAGATATATGGGGAGAGGGAGACAAAGGACAACCCAGATGAGTTTCAGAGGGACTGTAAAACAGAAAAAGAGATCTCACTAACTGTGTCGGTCTCATTATAAGCAAGCCAGGCAGGGACATGATTTATGGTTGGGTGCTGACTGGCCGGCAGGGATGAATGCCACTCTCTCTCCCATGACCACCATCTTGAGTGCTTATCAGCCCCTGTGAGCCATGCTGATGGCTTTGGGGGAGATGGTGCTGCACTTGGAGCCTGAGCAAGAGAACATGGCCTGGAGGGTGTGGGTGTTTAAGAACAGTCTGTGCACCAGAAAAATGCTCTGAATCCATCTGCCCACAATCCGCCAGGACCCCTGAGTTCCATTACCCACAGAAGAGAGCCATTTTACATCTGCACACAGGCTTCAGGCTTGCTTTCTCAGCCTCCCTCCCAGTGTCTTTGCTTCCCTGCCCCTCCTTCCTGTTTGTGAAACCGAACGCAGGTTTTCTTATTAACAAGGTCTGTGGTTTTTATTTAAAGCTGGCTGAAACAAGACAACGTGCTATATTTGTTGTTTTTTTTTTTTTTTTTAAAGACCAATAAGAAAGATGGCCGAGAATTCTTCAAAATGCCTGGAGAAAATAATCACGAATATGGAAATTTATACTACCTGGTCATAGGTTCCTATGATATTGCTATAATAAGGCTGGGAATTCATGGAGGCTGCCTTAAGTAGAGCTCTGAATCGTGTTGTTCCAGGTACTTTGGCTGCATAACAAATTACCCCAAAATGTGGTGGCATAAAATACCCATTTATTATGCTCATAGATTTTGTGGGTGAGAAACCTGTGCAGAGCACAGCAGGAATGACTAACCTCTGTTCCTCAATACCTATCACTTCAACTGAAAGACTCGATGACGAGGCATGGGAATCATTTGAAGGTCCCTTCACTCACATGACATAATTGATCCTCTCGTGTCATTAACACCCTGGCGGGGGCTGTTGGCCAACTGTGGCCTCTCCAAATGACTTGGACTCCTTCACAAGTAATGGTTATATCCCAAAGGCAGCATCGCAAGGACCAGGTCATCTTTAATGACCAAGCTTCTGAAATCAAGTAGTATCCCCTCCTCCCTGTTCTATGAATTGAGATATTTACAAAGATCTGTTGGGGTTCAAGGGGATTCTAGATATTATCCCTTGAAATGTGAGTGGCAACATTTCATTACAAGAAAAGCATGTGGGACAGGGTGTAAATTTGTGTGGCCAAGTATTAGAGTTCTCCAGAGAACAGAACCAAAAGGATATAGATCTATAGATCCAGATAGAGATAGAAATAGAGATAGAGATAGCTATATAGAGAGAGACTTAAGAAATGAGCTCATGCAATTACAGAGGCTGGTAAGTTCAAAATCTACAGGATGGGTTATCAGACTGGAGAACCAGGAGCGGCTGATAATGCAGTTCAGGTCTAAGGGCTGTCTGCTTGCAAAACCTCCTCTTCTTTGCGGGAGGTCAGCCTTATGTTCTCTCAAGGCCTTCCACTGATTGAATGAGGCCCAATTTTACCCAGACAATTTGATGATAAAATTAAGCACCACGAATCCACTCCTTGTCAACTCAGCCCCCATAGGTATCTTCTTATACTACATGTAATCTCCAAACAAAGACCATGACAAGGTTACACTCCCAGCTCATATGATACAGCTATCCTGTGCACAACTGAAAACTCACTCACCTTCCCCCAGATGAGGATGCAAAGTGCTTGCACTCTTTTTAGTATCTTGTAATTTGAATACCATGATGTTAAGTGAACAAAACTTAAATACTGGGTCATAAATCCATCTTATGTTTCATGATGAAGGAATAATAGAGAGGAGGAAATAAAGATATAATTTATAAGTAAAGATATTTGCTTAGAGTGTATATAACACACACACATTCATCACAAAATGAGGAAGAAATGCTCATGACAATTGCAGTCACATTTCTAAAGCTGGTCACATAGTCATAGCCATTATTTACAACTACCGTCTTCCTCCAACCACTCCACATTTCCCTGACTGTACCTCATGCCATCACTGAGGCAATATCCTACTGGTTACATGGACAAGCCCTCTTCTCTGTGGGGGAGCTACCCAAGGGCATTGGATAAAAGAAGGCTGGGATTGTTGGAGAGCATTTTCGGAGATGAGCTCCTACACCTGAACATAACAAATATTTGTCCATTCTTCAGATGTCAAGTTCAAATCCTCAAATGGATACAAATAAGGCCATAGCAGTTGGATCTGGACTAGGTTAGGGAGGACGATGTCTGTCAGATGAAGAAGATTGGTTTAATCTGATAAGTCAGTGATTCCCAACCCTCAGTGCGCATCAGAATCACCTGGACGGGTTGCTAAAATGCAGACATGGGGCTCTCCTCCCCAGAGTTTCAGGTTCTGTAGGTCTGGGGTTAGTAGATCTCTCATTGGCCTCTCTCACAAGTTCCCAGGTGCTGCTGCTGCTGCTGCTGCTGCTGGTCTGGGGACCACAGTTTGAGAACCACTGTTTTGGGTGAAGCAGATTTAAAGCAATGAAGGCGGGGACATGATCAGATTTTCCTTATCTATTACTCTTTCCAGTGGTCTTGTAAAGAATGTATTTGTAGATGCACAGAGGATCCCAGCAGCACACAAAAGAGGTAACTGAAACTTGAACCAGGACCATGAAAGAGTCGGACAGGAGGGGAGAGGTAAGGGCAATATCATTCCACCAGCAGCGTTGGATTTGCCTGGGGGCAGGTGGAGGAAGTGGGATAGATGAGAGAGGAAGAAAGGCATTGGTACTACTCCCAAGTTTCTAGAGGGGATAACTAGGTGAATGGTGTTAGTATCAACTGAGGAAAAAGATTAGAGGTGGGGCAGCAGGTTGGCAAACAAGTCTATTTCTTTGGGATACTGCCGGTTGCCTCCCTTTGGAGCCTCTCCAGTAGCATAGCCCAGGCTTCTTGGCAGCTCAGGAATCTAAGAGGAAGAAAACAGAAGCTGCCAAGCCTTAAAGTCTAGGCTCGGATGTAAGAGCAGTCACATACAGACCCAATTCAGATTCAAGGACAGGGGACATATACGCTTCATGCATCCCCCCACGGAAGGACTGGAAGACTTGTGGCCCTTTGGCCTAGACCTCTCCTATTTATATAGGCAGAATTCCATACGTGTTTCTCTCCCTCCCCACCTCCCCCCCCTCAATTTTTATTTGAGAAATCTTATGTAGTAAATGCTAAGGCCAAAAGAATATGTACTATGCCCTCACTGCTTGTTTAGAAGAAATTTTCCACCTGCACATTTATACTTAATCGATTAGGCCACTGATCTTTAAACCCAAGTAGATCAGAATTACTCTGGGGAGCTCTTTCAACTGCAGATTCCTCGGTCTAGCCATGAGGAATTTTGATTGCTCCCATCTGAAGTGGAGATCAGAAGTGTGCATTTAAACACGTTTTGATGTATGCGGACATCCGTGGACCACATATGTAGAGAGATGATTCTAGAATTGATTTTTTTATTCAAGCTTATCTACTTGGTCATGTCGAGTTTATGGCTTTATTCTTAGATGTCTACTGTATTATTTTATTTATATTTTATTTTATATCTTATTTAAAAAAATTTTTTCTTTTCTCACTTCTTGAATTGTCAAAGATAGAACAAGCCAGACACTGGTTAAAGTGGTGAGGACAGGTTTTAATCAGTAATACATTGTTGCATTAGAGAAGGAGGTCCAGAATGAACTAGGCTCAACTTTGATTTATAGAGACTTGGCTGAACATTTTAAAAGGAAAATCAGAGACTGGGGAAGGGAACCAGTGGAAGGTTGAGCAAAGCCAGGGAAGTGAAATTACAAAGGGTTGGTCCGTGTAAATGCATATTAGGCCATCTGTGTCAGTTGGCTATCATGGATGTTAGGATTCTGTCCTCACACAGACACTTCTGAGACAGAGGCCCTGTCCTTCCTGAGGATTACATTTCAGAAGGAATCTTTCAGGTCCTTGAAAAAGACACTCCTGAGTTACAGGAGGTAATATATACATCTCAAAGGGATAGAGGAAAGATTCACAATTGTAAACCCGGTTTAGGGAATGAGAATGGGTGGTCAGGGACCTATGCCAGCTGTTGGCTAGAACCAACAGTAGTAGCTGTTTTGAACAGGCATTTTGGAGAAGGAGGGGACACTGGGACGATCCTGAGAGGTATCTTGAGCTGTTAGAAAATTTTTTTAGTGTTTAAGCCTTTAAATGGTGGTGGGGGGAGGGGTGCAGACAAAATCATTTGTGCTGAGAATCTACATGTTTTAATGGACCAAGAAGAAGACTCAGAGGAGGCACCTGGTTGGCTCAGTCTGAAGAGAGTGAGACTCGGCAGAACATCCAGAGTTTGGTCAAGGAGAGAATTTTTGTCAGAACAATGCCTTACTCTAGGTCTTCCTACTTTAGTGAGGAAACCAAGACACAGAGTAATTAATTTGTGCAAACCAATAGTAGAACTAGTTAGTAACAGCTGTGATTCAAAAGGAAATTTTTCAGAATCTAGAGTCTAGGGGCCACCCGGGTGGCTCAGTTGGTTAAGCAACTGCCTTTGGCTCAGGTCATGATCCCAGAGTCCCAGGATCCAGTCCCACATCGGGCTCCCAGCTCCATGGGAGTCTGCTTCTCCCTCTGACCTTCTCCCCTCCCATTCTCTCTCTCACTCTCTCTCTCAAATAAATAAATAAAATAAAAAAAAAAAAATCTAGAATCTATGCCAGAGGCAGAGAAGACACTGGAAGGTTGTACAAGTCAAGATCCCCTGGGGTAGAAGACTCAAATAAATGAATAAAATCTTAAAAAAAAAAAAAAAAGAATCTAGAGTCTATGCCAGAGGCACAGAAGACACTGGAAGGTTGTACAAGTCAAGATCCCCTGGGGTAGAAGAGATGCCGTTCTACACATGTGTATTCACTGCAAAGCTATTGAGTTTTATCTCCTAGGTTCAATGTCAATTCCAGATCAATTCCTAGCATATCAGTATATTTGACTTTAACATACTGTGTTCTTCCTCAGTGACTTAACTTTGGTAAAGATTTGTGTTTCACCTCAAATGCCTTTAATTTTTTTTTTTTTTTTTTGGTTAATCCCTTTAGGACTTAATTAGGTTGGAAAGCTTCTTTTAAAATCATTAATCTCATGTCTGTATCAGGATATAACAACTTAAACTTAAAAAACTTTGAGAGTTTAACACGGAGTATACATTTTTATCTAAAGAGAAACCTAAAATGATAAGGTCTTCACCAGGAAATGGTTCACTGCATGAAATTCCACTGAAGAGGTAACATCATTAAAATTGGAAGACATTTAATAATTCTACCTCAAATGGTTCTTAATCCTTGGTGTTTAATTTAGCTTTGGAGAGTATGTCTGATCCTATGTAATAGCTTCTAAAAAGTTAGTAGTTTGCTCTACCAAACACATTACTAATTCCTAATCGGCTTCATTGAATCCTTGTTCTGTTGTTTAATATTCCCACTGTAGGTTTCCATTAGCAGTAACTCAAAGATAAACTGGACTTGACCATAATTTCAATACAACTGTAGGAAAAAATATAGCTCATAAATGGGCTATCCAGAGAAATTTTCCTTGAGAAAATTACTATTTTATTGGAGAAAATGGAAGACTTTTAAAAGTTGCATTTTCTCCTTTAACCAGAAAAGGGTTAATCTACAACAGTGGGAACATAACCATGAATAATTCATGCAGTCAAGAAAAATGTATTCAGGGCCAACCTTCAAGCTGGGTTTGTGGAGATTAAAAAGCCATTGTTCCTGTCCACTAAAAAATTATGATATTTTGGTTCTGTAGTTGCCATTTGAATTCTTGAATTATTGGTGTTTTTTGAGACTCCCTAGGTGTCTCCAGTCTGTGGACAGGAATGATAGTCACCATCGTAACATGAAGCACTGTCATGTCACTCGTCTTACTTCTAGCTGGTGACAAAGGCCCCTCAGCCATTTGTAAACTCCCCTCCCAAATATTTCTGGGGAGCCCCAGAGGTGTCCTCTACAAGACCGTTTCTTTTGGATGCTGCCAGTTGCCTCCTTTTGGAACCATGGTTTGCGTTGCTGTCTGTGCTCTGGGCATCCCAGCTGCATGGCTGTTTGGGGCAAAGCTGGGGAGAATGCCTTCCCCCACCGTGTTTCCCTCTGCGAAGTTCAGGGAGGTTCACTTCAGATAATTGGTCAGACAAGACATCCTGAGAGACTCTTAAAAACACTGAGAGTGCTAGCTAGAATATAAAAGCAGAAACACAGCTTTAAAATAAGTGGATGAGTTTGTGAGAAGGAAAAGAACCTCCAAGTCCTGACAACAGCCAGGAGAATTCCCAGAAGAAGCAGTGACGTCCCCAGCAGCCTCAGGGATGAGTTGGGAGGTGTGGTGAGACAGAGAGGCTGGGTCAAGGCCTCAGACTTGGGAGGGGAGGGGAGTTGAAGCACCGATCAACCTACAAAAAATTAGGATCCATGATGAGTGACCCTATTAACATAAAATCTCCAAAAACAGAGCCAGACAGCAAATAAACTTGTCGGCTCAGCCTGGAATCTGAGTGGCTACAAAAGTCTCCTTTGAGAATTTGTGGCCTCGGCCTGCCTGAATTTACAGTATTTGTAACATCTGAAATAATTTAGAGTCTTAATTTAAAGGGGATCCAAGTCTCAGGGGTGCCTTGCAAAAGTGAAGGCAAGTCTTCCCAGGGGAAGGCACCATCCAAGCCAGGCCTCTAAACTCCCAGAATGGATTCCAACTCACAGTTACGCACGCCGGCACACAGAGTGCACAAAGAAACAAGTCACCATGTGCAAGAGTCAGCAGAAAATTAAGAAAGGCCCTTGAAGACTTTAGGTATTAGAAATATCAGGTAGAGGATACAAATTATGTTTGATGTATTTCTAAAAGTAGGAATGGGAACATAAGAAGCAACAAACTAACAAAATGACCAGCATACTTGATTAAAAAAAAAAAAAAGGACTTCCAGAAGTAAAATATCTGTAATAATTGATATTAAAAACCTGATGAGAGGGGCGCCTGGGTGGCTCAGTGGGTTAAGCCTCTGCCTTCGGCTCTCGGGTCATGGTCTTGTGGTCCTGGGATCAAGCCCCGCGTCGGGCTCTCTGCTCGGCAGGGAGCCTGCTTCCCTTCCTCTCTCTCTGCCTGTTTCTCTGCCTACTTGTGATCTCTGTCTGTCAAATAAATAAATAAAATCTTTAAAAAAAAAAAACCTGATGGGAAAATTACACATAGATTAGCCTGAAAAGTGAACCAGAGGGAACTGGAAGAGAGAGAACTGAAGAAATTATCCTGAATGTAGAGCAGAAACACAAACAGATGCAGGGTGTGGAAGGGACGCTCTGGTAAAAGGGGCTGTGACGTCCCTCTCGGCTCTAAGGACAATGGTGCACAGGCAACATTTGAAGATGTAATGACTGAGACTTTCCAATGAGTGGTTCAAACAATTAAAAGGAGCAGGGAGGAAATCCCAAACTTCTGAAACCACTCTTAATAAACCAAGGTGAGACAGGCAGGGAGTATGCTGGATATGCTTGGCGTATGTGAGGACACACACGTGTGTATGTGTGTGTGTGTGTGTGTGTGTGCTCCCATGTGTGTGTGAGTGATGTTAGCTTCATGATTATTGTACCACGTTACTTCAATGGCAGGATTTTCTCTTTACGTTGGTCTATATTTGCACATTTATTCTTTCCCTGCCTCAAATAGATAGTTTATTTATTTTTTTTTAAAGATTTTATTTATTTATTTGTCAGAGTGAGCACAGGCAGACAGAGTGGCAGGCAGAGGCAGACGGAGAAGCAGGCTCCCGCTGAGCAGGGAGTCCGATGTGGGACTCGATCCCAGGACGCTGGGATCATGACCTGAGCCGAAGGCAGCGGCTTAACCCACTGAGCCACCCAGGCGTCCCTCAAATAGATAGTTTAAAAATTTCCTTTATTCCATTCCATCCTCTGGTTTGAAAGACGTATGTCTTATTTCTTTCTTTCAAAGGAAATATATAACAGTAGGTTTTCCTATTGAAATCTGGAGTTATTTAATATCAAATCCTATTCCCAAATATATAATAACAGTATGTTTTCTTACCAAAATCTGGCATTATTTGGTATCAAATCCTGCTTCCAAGGGACTTTATCACACTAGTTATTGGACTCCCTTTCCCCATATCCCTTGTTCGCCCTATGTAAAGTGGCGGATTTAGCCACTTCTCAATCTTTTATGGTAAGAGTGTTCATAGAGAGCACAGCTGAAAGAATTTTACACTGAACACTCATGCACCCAGCCCTGAGATTCTATCGTTAGTATTTTCTAATCTTGTTTTATCACATCTTTCCATGTATTCATCCTCAATCCATCCATTAATTCGTCTTATTTTTGATGCTTTCAAGCAGATTACAGATCATCTACCTTTGTTTTTAAACCAAATGAAACAGAATGGCCAGGTACTTGTAAGTCAGTATTGACTAGTTTACCAAGGTAAATGAATTTATCTAAATTAAATACATTCACTTTTCCTTTCCTTTTTTTTTTTTTTTTTTTTTACCAATTTATTTGCTTGCTCTCACACTTGCTGCCTGTGCTACATGTGAGCCTGGTAAGGCCTATTCCCCAGCTGGTTGTTCCATATGATTTGTGAGTGAGGAAACTGGGGGAAGGGGGGGGGGTGGGGGGATGGCCTGTATGAATTGTGCAGCCAATTAGAGGAAAGGAGCTTTAAGTAAGGGGCTGGAGGTTTTTTCTTAGGTAATACCATGCATGAGCTTTATGATGTCTATTTGGCTGCCAAGAGATTTATAGAATTGACTGGGGTTCTCCAGGCTTTCTGGAGGAAATAGAATGTTGAAAGTTGCTCTGAATATTATCATTACGACTAACATTCTCTTCATAAAGAGCTAGTTCACCATTCAACCAAGTACAAAGGTATGACACTTGTAACAGGTAGCACTTAAATGCCCAAATTCAGGGCTCCTGGTGCTCCGTTATTTAAGTGTCTGCCTTAGGCTCAGGTCGTGATCTCGGGGTCCTGGAATGGAGTCCCTCCTGGGATCGGGCTCCCTGCTCCGTGCGAAGTCTACCTCTTCCTCTGCCCTACCATCACCCCCCGTGTGTGTGCACGCTTTTTTTCTCTCTTAAATAAATTAATAAAATCTTTTTTTAAAATGTCCAAATTCAATCTTATTATGCAATTTCAAACTAAAGATGGAAGCAACTTCATATGATGCATTAATCTCTTTAAGTCTTTAATATGCAGAAGCATAATGGGTTAAATGCTGAATCATTAATGGCTTTTGGATTAATAGGCTTTTTAGCCGATAGAAGCTAAAACACAGAGCTCCTGCAAAATGAACCTATCGGTTAATGATGGTTCTACGTGAAAGAATTAATAGGGAAAAAATGATTCCTTTATGTAAGATAGTGTTAAGTAAATTTTGTTTGGTTCTAAGGTAGAAATGTCTATGACCATCAGCAAAGTGAAGGAGAATTACATTAGTTCATTTGAGGTGTAATGATATGATGTGAGGATAAGAAATGAAACTTTTTTTCTATCTTTTTCCTTCCCCTCATCCAAGGCTTATAAAAACATCAAATTACTTCTCTTTAAAATGCCTATTTTGGAATTGTCTCAATTTTTATTTCAGTCTTATTTCTTTAAGCCGCTCATAGAGTTACTATTTGTGTTGGTAATGTGGAAAACAAATTTTTCTTTTGAGAAATAACTTATTCATGACTTAAATTATATTTTATTTTTTTAAAAGATTTTACTTATTTGACAGAGCGAGAGAGAGCACGAGAGCACAAGCAAGTGGGGAGTGGCAGGCGGAGAGTGAGAGAGAAGCAGACTCCCCGCCGAGCAGGGAGCCAGATGCAGGGCTGGACCCAGGACCCTAGGGATCTTGACTTGAGCTGAAGGCAGATGCTTAATCGATGTGCCCAGACTTAAACTATCTTTAAACCAGGCCTGGACTCTCAGCTAAATTAAGATTTGTTGGATGACCACGGTAATGTGTGGCAACCAAACTCTCATATATAATATCCTTAATATCTACCCCCCTACAACCCCAGACAGAAGACGTTGACAATTCTCCCACTCCACATGTTGGTTCTTGTCATCCAGAAGAGTTCATTTCCACTTTCAACCACCTAAGCGCTCTATCTGTATTCTCAGTGACATGCTATGATGTAAAGAAAAGATCAGAGGATCAAGACTTGAGGAAATGTGTTTGAATTTTGGCTCTGTTGTGATCTGGCATTGCCCCAAGCTTCAGTCTTCCGTGAGGACATAAGAGTTTTGTAAGCCATGGATACTATCAATGTATTGATGTAATAATACCATTTATGTTTTATTAATACTAATTCTAATATGTCAGAAGCAACATTGCAGAGATCCATACCCTAAATACGGATTCTAAGTGAGGGAAATTTGCAAAGTCTATAGTAGGAATGTTGACAGAGGAGTGGTTTGAATGCATTGACATTCAACTCAAATTAGCCTCAGAGGAACTCCCTGGGTCAGGAAGGAAGAACACAGATGTCACTTATCTCAGGCCTGTTAATACCAAACGAAGTCTTTATCTCTCCTCTGGTTTTTTGTTTGTTCGTTTTGTTTTGTTTTCATTCTCATTGGCTTCATTCTCTTTCCCTGCAGGGAAGGTTCCATACGTGGTGAGTAAGAGAGCTGCGAAAACTCCCAATTTGTCTTTTTTAAACCCTGTGATCTGAAAAGGAACAATGCTTTTCCTCCACTTCCATCGTATAAAGTCAATCAGTCCAGGCCAGGGAAGAATTCTCCGCCCAGTGCTAGAGGTCAGGGGAATGGGGCTCTCTGAGTGGGGAGGTTTGGATCAAGGAGGCAGGGTCTGACGGGAGAGCAAGGGAAACAGTTTCTCTGAAAGCTAATGGCCTGGGCAGGCAAGGATGGTCGCTGTCACTCCGTCAGTCACCCTTAGAGAATCAGGAAGAGTCTTGCTGTATTTATGAAATACCCATGCCTTCTTCAGTCAGTCGCCACTCTCTTCTAGATTAGTGTGCCCATCATGTCAGCTTGCCCAAGATAGTCCCGTTTCATGCCCGTTTTCCTAGTTGAATTATTAAAATCATTCCTTTTCATTCTCAAAGTGTCTCAGTTTGGACAGTTAATCATATAGTTACTGAAAATAAGATCAATTAGCAATTTGGCTTGAGCCTCCCCCCTCATCTGTCTTAAATCATCCTGACCCTTAAACTCAGCTGAACTTTGATTTGAAATTGATATCTTCTCCGTACATCTCCTCTGCAGAAGGTCTGATGCTGTAGATTTGGGGCTCTTCTTAGGACCTACCTACTCTTTCCACCTTCTTCCCTTTTCGTGGGCACCTCACCTTCTTCTTTTTCCAAGAACTCTTCCAGAGTTTAAGTAGTGGCAAAGGCGGCTTCCTAACCTGCTTATCCATCTGCTCAGAGCATGTCTGGGAATAGAATTTTCCTTCCGGAAATTGCTCCAATTTAAACGTGTAGTCACGTAGTGTGGTTTCAGCCCATGCTTGCTTTTTTTTGGACCAGGAGCTCCCATGGATCAGTCAGGCCTGGACTTAGGTCTCCTGTTCTGCTGTATAGACTATGGCAAGTGGGGCTGCGTGAGGACAAATAAAGCAATTTACAGTGTGATGATGCTAAAAGAAAAACATTTTCTTGGTGATATGTTTGCACCTGTCCCCTTCACATACCAACTGTGCCAGCTTGGCCAATTACCTCCTGGCTGTTTGGGCGGTGGAGGGCATGGAGGAAGCCGAGAGCGATCTTAGTCTCTGTCCCAGACTCTTGGATGAGCTGGGGAGGAGAGGAGAGCCAAGGAGACTTGGTGTGCAGGACGGGGTGAAGGCAGGACCAAGGACGACCTGCAACTCCAGAGACCCCCCTCCCAGTGTATTCCCACCGAATGGCATTCCTACCTCTTAATGCTCTACCTCATGCCACACCTGCGTGCAGATGTCTGGGGTCCGCAGTTGAGAATCTGATAAAAAAAAAAACACCACTGCTGGGACGCTTGGGTGGCTCAGTTGGTTAAGCAGCTGCCTTCGGCTCAGGTCATGATCCCAGCGTCCTGGGATCGAGTCCCACATCGGGCTCCTTGCTCAGCGGGGAGCCTGCTTCTCCCTCTGCCTCTGCCTGCCACTCTGTCTGCCTGTGCTCGCTCGCTCTCTCTCTCCCTCTCTCTCTGACAAATAAATAAATGGGAAAAAAATTAAAAAAAAATGTTAAAAAAAAAAACCAAACAAACACCACTGCTCTGAAGAGACGTACTTTGGGGGAAACAGAGTTTGAAAAAGGTTCTGGGGGGAGTTTTTCATTTACTCAACAAATCATATATATTTTGTCCTGTGCTCTGTGCCAAATACTGGTATATATTCTGGGGATACAGCAGCGAGGTATATGGCATTTGTGAGATAGGAGGAAAATACAGCTATCCGTCTTTTCCCCTGGTTCCTGGCACAGAGCTCCCAACATCCTTGTATTCCTTAAGGGCTAATACTAGGTGTATCTCTGGTTCTAATATTTGTCTTTGACCGCATGCCTGACCCAGGGCTTCTAAAACCTTTGTAAACTCCTAAGTGATAAGAGCACTAGGAGTGTCTTGTTTGAGCAAAGTGACTCTGAGTGGGCTTCTAGATGACTCTTTAGTGGCGCCGGCCACCAGACAGGCCAAGCCATGATTAGAATAGAAGCTTGGACTTTTCAGCCCCATTCTCCGGAGGGAGGAGAGGAGTTGGAAATGGAATTAATCATTGATCATACTTAAGTGAGGAAGCCTGTATAAAAATTTCAACAGTCGGGGTGGGGGGAGGTGTTGGAGAGCTCCCAGGCTGGTGAATACAACCACACTAGGGGGTGACACTCCCCAGCTGTGCAGGACCAGAAGTTCTTGCACTTGGAACTCTCCCAGACCTTGCCCTACGTACCCCTTCATCTGGCTGTTCATCTGTATCCTTTATTATATTCCTTAATGACGTGCTAAACCTGTGTTTTCCTGAGTTCTGTGAGCTGCTCCAGCAAATTAATCGAACCCGAGAAGAGGGGTCTTTGGAATCTGACCTGTAGCTGGTGGTCAGAGGCACAGGTGATAAGGTGCTCCCGTGGCACGTGTGGTTAGCACGCATTACTTACACAGAAGCACCTGGGCTTTCCACTGGCATCTCAAGTGTATGCGAGTGTGCGTGTGTGTGTGGGGGCAGTCTTGTGAGACTGAGCCCGAACCTGTGGTATCTGGTCCCATCTCTGGAAGAGAGTGTCGAATTCTTGGGACATTCCGCTGGTGTCTGAAAATTTCCTGATGGTGTGGGGGAAAAGCTCCACACATTTGGTAACCAGAACTGTCAGAAGTGTTTGGTGGATCACTACATTTGTATCTTTAGGGCAAATACCCAGTAGTGTGACTGCTGGGTCGTAGGGTAGCTCTATTTTCAACTTTTTGAGGAACCTCCATACTGTTTTCCAGAGTGGCTGCACGAGCTTGCATTTGGAAGGGGCATGTACCCCTGAATGTTTATAGCAGCAATGCCCACAATAGCCAAACTATGGAAAGAACCTAGATGTCCATCAACAGATGAATGGATAAAGAAGATGTGGTATACACACACACACACACACACACACACACACCACGGAATACTATACAGCCATCAAAAACCCCTGAAATCTTGCCATTTACAAGGATGTGGATAGAACTAGAGGGTGTTATGCCAAGCAAAATAAGTCAGTCACAGAAAGACTATTATCATATGATCTCTCTGATATGAGGAATTTGAGAGGCAGGGAAGGGGGTTGTGGGGGAAGGGAGGGAAAAAAAAAATGAAACAAGATGGGGCCTGGGAGGGAGACAAACCATAAGAGACTCTTAATCTCAGAAAAAAACTGAGGGTTGCTGGAGTGGAGGAAGCCGGTGGGATCGGTGGGATGGGGTGGCTGGGTGATGGACATTGGGGCGGGTATGGGCTATGATGAGTGCTGTGAATTGTGTAAGACTGATGCCCTGAAGCAAATAATATACTATATGTTAATAATAATAATAATAATAATAATAATAATAAAGTGTTCATAGGTAGGAGGTTCATAGGAAAAAAACATGTAGTAGAGAACTGGATTTTCCCTGCACAGGGAAAAAGCTGATTTTTTTTTTTTTCCATTTTAGCAGTAGTATGTATATGGTAGTGCACTCTGTCCTGGTGGAGCCTACATTTTAGTGAATGGTGACAGACAATACAAAAATAGAATGAAACATACATTATATGGCGTTTTGGTGATAAATGTTATGGGGGAAAAAAAAACAGAAGGTAAGGGGGGATCTGGAGATCTGGAGTTCAGGGAAGGTGGTTACAAATTTAAAAACAAGCAGTCAGGGTTGGCTTCCAGAAAGAAGGTGACATTTGAACAAAAACTTGGAGCTGAGAGAGAAATATCTGGTAGAAAGCCTTCCAAACAGAGGGAACAACCCTTGCAAAGTCCCTGAAGGGAAGTGTGTTTGCTGTGTTCCCAAACAGCAAGCTCAGTGCCGCTGAAGGTGGTGGGTCGAGGGGTGAGAAGCAGGAGTGAGGTGGGAGAGTAAGGGGAGTAGGCAGGTGATATAGGGCAGGCTTTGAGGTCATTTAACTTTGCAAGAAATGGGATCCCTAGGCTTCCCAGCTGATGTTTTTAATTGCATTGCTGCTGAATGCATCTTAAGGGACATTATACAATATAATTCCTGCAAGAAATCTTCAATATTTGTGTTTCTTTTGAATGTGACACAGTGCTAATTTCTTGTACACTGTATATTCATTAGGGTTACATAGAGGCATTTGTTAAATGAATAAATGAACAAATGAGGCTGGCAGTTTAGCTCCAAGTAGGTCCTCAATGTGTTATTTCAAGTTTATTGCTTCCATACCCTTTTCCCACTTGGGTTATATTCAGCTGCCTGCTCTTTCAACCATGCATTTTTCTGCCTGTCTTTGTTCACCCAATTTCCCCTTACTTGAGATGCTCTCCGGAACCTTCTCAGCTTGAATCAAATTCTACTTACAGAACAAAGACAAGCTCCACTCCTCCAGAAAGCTGGCCCAGACTCTGTGACCTTTGTTGCCTTTTCTGAGCTCCTATAGCATCGTTCCTCTGACACCTTTCATTGGCTTAATCTGTTGAGTTGCAACATTTTTTTTAATTTTTATTTTCAGCATAACAGAATTCATAGTTTTTGCACCACACCTGGTGCTCCATGCAATACGTGCCCTCCTTAATCCCACCACCTGGGTCCCCCAACCTCCCCCCACCCCCTTCAAAACCCTCAGGTTGTGTTTCAGAGTCCATAGTCTCTCATGGTTCACCTCCCCTTCCAATTTCCCTCAACTCTCTTCTCCTCTCCATCTCCCCACGTCCTCCATGTTATTTGTTATGCACCGCAAATAAGTGAAACCATATGATAAGTGACTCTCTCTGCCTGACTTATTTCACTCAGCATAATCTCTTCCAGTCCCGTCCATGTTGCTACAAAAGTTGGGTATTCATCCTTTCTGATGGAGGCATCATACTCCATAATGTATATGGGCCACATCTTCCTATCATTTTTGCTGCTTATTTACAAACCAGTTAGCACTCTTTGTATTTGGCCACAGATAGGCAAATGAATGCTAGCATCTTAGATAGTTGTACCATTTCTGTTTTGGAGAAGCTGTCTGGATAGGAGGGGTTCAGACATGTTCATCTCACGCAGATTAATAAACAAGGGGTGCCCCGGGACCCGGACCTAAGTCGTATCCCCGACAGGCAATAGTCACTACTTCCTGCTCTTAAAAGGGTTAATCCAGTATTTCCTTTCCACGCCCAGTTAACCACACCTCCTTCCCGTGAATCAAAAGCGACAGCGGCCTGGGAGGTTTGTCCTTTGCGAGATGCCGTAGTGGCCCCGCTTCGGTTGCTCGGCTCCCGGGCGAACATGGCGGCCTCCGGGACCGCGCCGGCTGTGAATCCAGCCGCCGCGGAGGCAGAGGAGGAGACGATTCTCTATGACTTGTTGGTCAACACCGAGTGGCCCTCGGAGACAGAAGTGCAGGTGAACCAGGCCCCTCCAGAGCTGCGGCCAGCTTGGCGCGGGCGCTGTCCGGGGAGAGCCACGTAGCTGAGCCACGTAGGGTGGTGGAGCCGGGTGGGAGGGGGAGCAGGGCTCGGCCGCTTGTGCTGTCGCCGTGGCAACGGCGCCGCGAGCTACCTGGGGTCTGGGTCCCCTAAAGCGGAAGGTCCCCGAGAGCCCCCCGTGGGCTTCCGAATTTGGTCGTCGGGGCAAAACCGCGGGCTCTGGGACACGAACCTTTTCATTCCGGATCTCAGTTTCGCTTCCCCTGAGTTTGGAGGGGAGGCACAACGTTGGACCCCAGGGTCCTCCTGTTGCCTGGATTCTCGGTGGTCCTTTCCGGGAGGCGAGGCAAGAGGTCACGGGGGCTGATCCTCTCTGCAGCGGGAGAACGTTCCACGACCCTACAGTCAACTCAGCATCTGGAGGGCCGCCGCGGAGTGCGGCGTCAAACCTTTACCCTTCCTTGGTGCTGAATTGCACCCATTCCTGTGCATTTCAGTAAACAAGCATCTGAAGTGCCAGTGTGCCCGTCCGTGTCCCAGATAATTTACGTGTGTGTCCGTCCACGTCGCAGATACTGTTCGGGCGGTGGGCATAGAAAGGTGCATAACTTTTGTAGAGTGTACAGTCTAGATGGGAGACCATCCAGTGAGCCCTTTTCGCTCCTTAGTGTAATTGCGCTGTGATAGTGGTTTGAACAAAGCGACAGAGAAGAGTGAGGAGCTGCTGACCTGGGGTTGGGTTCCGTCCTGAAGAAGGGGTTCAAGGGGTTGGTAACCTTAGCTGGACCTGGGGGTTTTCAGTTGTTGCACAGAGAGGGGACTCCTAGCTTAAGGTGAACACTAGGAACCAGGAATCCACATTTACTGAACGTATTTACTGAGTGCCTGTCATTGTTTTAGACTCCGAGGATGCAACAAGATTCAGAAGGACTTTTATTAAAGATCAAGGAGTCCTGACCTATGGACTCTATTACAGCACCTTTCCTGTTTCTCTACTGGAGAAACTGCTCTTTCTCCTATCTATAACATTTGTAGTTTTTCCTTAACCTCCTTTCTATTGCAGTTTTCTGCTTGTCTTGAATAATGTATTTTTTTAGGCTGTACATATTGTTTTTCAAGTATTTACTTAGTTTCTGTTTGTCTTGAACAATGTGAATATTGTAGGGTATGCAGTTAGGATGTTGTATGTAGTATGTTGCTGCTGCTCTTGGTGGGAAAAGTTTGCATATTCACTGCTTAGCACCCACTGTGGTGCTAAAGTAATGAACCAGTGGTTCATTACTGGAACGTTGCAGAACGCTTCACATTATAAATAGATTAGAAAAAGCATTGCATCAACTTACATCGAAATGTCATAGCACTTTTTTGGGGTTTCGTTTTTGTTCTGGTTCTGTTGATTTCACCTATCCTTCTTCAAGCTCTTGGAGGACGATTACATCTGTTTCATCTTTATAACCCTCCCCAGGACCAAACTGTGTATTACTGATCAGTGGATAATCAATTCATGTTAGTGGAGTGAAATACCTTTTCTGTGCTTTTCAGTTGTATCTGTCTGCACTTCCTGTATGTCCACGTTCCTCTCTTAACAGCACATTAGTACATCGTATTCATTATTTGTAGTGCCTCCTATTGTTTAGCTTAGTGTTTAATCTGTACTTGAGAACTATTTAGTGTACCACTTGTGTATCAGTGTGCGTGTTGGTAGCATTTTTTCTGTGGATATACAGCAAATACTCAAATTTGCCTGCAGGTACGAGTTTATTAATCCACATGAGCACTTCTCCTGCAAGCAAAGATTACTTTAGGCCTCTCTAACCCACCCAAGTAGACTGCTGAACTGGCAACCAACATGGTCTTTGCCCTTGACTTCTTCTGTCTCTGGACTAGTGTTTTGATATTTGGTGTTTGAGTTTCCAACTTCAATCCTTGTCCTCCCCTCAAAATTTGTTGGGACAAATGCCTGTAACTCTACTATGCTTACTTTTGCTCTCACGGTTTTCAGTCCTGCTTTTACTTCTTTTGTTTCTAAGTAGTGATTTTTAAATATTGGTAACTTGCACCTTGCACTGAATATTAGCAAAGAAATGTAACTTTACGTATTATGTAAGTATTCCTAGAAAATTCTCAAATGTAAATTCTCTTTTCCCATTGCAGTCTAGAGGCAACCGAAAACATGGTGCATCCTTTATCATCACAAAAGCGATTAGAGGTAAATACAGCTTATTTTTCTCTATATAATGATAGATGATTTTTTCATTTCATTTACAACTTTATTGTTTTTGAAACTTTAGGAAATTTATTTATTTATTCATTTACTTACTTTAAAAAAGATTTTTATTTATTTGTCAGAACACAAGCAGGGGGTAGCAGCAGGTAGAGGGAAAAGCAGGCTCCCCGCTGAGCAAGGAGCCTTATGCAGGACTATATCCCGGGACCTTGGGATCATGACCTCAGCCAAAGACAAACACTTAACTGAGCCACACAGTTTGGTGTCCCAAAAACTTTGGGAATTTTAAAGTGTTCTTTAGACTTACAGAGCCAGATAAAAGTGAATAGCATACATGTTACCGGAGTTTAATTTTATATATATGCACATATATGTATATATTTTGACTATATATGATATGTGGATGTATATGTGTATATATGTGTATGTATACGTACACATTTTTAATCCAGCTTAGAGCTAAAGTATGGCTTAAGGTTAACTATTATGGAAGAACTGTTCTAGAAGAACTGAAGAAAATCAAACCCAGTATGTGTCTCAGAGTCTGGACACTGAAAGTGACAAGCTGTTTTAAGTGGTTTACATGATGTTCCAGCAACATCTGGTTAGAGTTATTCAGATTAAAAATTTGATTAACCAGAACACTCATGTAACTCCCGACAGACTTTGCATATGAGCTCAGGGTATCTGAGAAAGACTTGAGCACTGGCTGCATTAAGTTGGTGCCAAGAGAACTTTATTTATATTTATTGATCTAGTCCCTTATTAGATCAGCAAGGTAGGTGCTATTACGACTTCATGTTTTTAGATGAGGAAACTTGTCCAAGGTCACTCATTTGGAATTTGACTGCATTGTCTTTCTGGCTCCAAAGCTCATCCTTGTAATAACTGATGAATTTTAACTACTTACACAGAGCAGATTCAGTTTCAAAGGAGCTAAGTACTTGAAATTAACTATAATTTTATCTTCTATTATAAGCACTAGCATATTCAATTTTCATTGAATATGTGATGAATGTTTTAAAATTTTGATAATTAAGAAAATGTACATAAGTAATAAAATTCATATAGAGAAATTCAGAGGCTATGGATAACCACAAATTCAGATAAATAATTTCTCATTTTACCACCTGGAGGGAATCTCTTACCCTTCATTCTTTTTTTCATTGATCTACACCTACACATTCCCATTCCCATACACATTTTAAATGAGATCATATAAAACATTATTTGTCAATAGTGTAGCTAATCTTAAAAGCCAACTGTCAGTTATTAGCAACATTCCTGTTTATCCAGGAATAACAGGATTGCAATTCAGGACAAGCAAGTTATAGTAAAACTATAGCTAAGTCCAACAAACAGAGGAGAAGAACATTATTTTCTGGAAGAGGAGGAAGTTGGGAGGGGTTGTTTTGAATGAAGGTCGAGTGGAAAAAAGCTTTCAGGGTGATGATGGTTTCTTATCGCCTGAGTTGCAGGGGGAGTCTGCTTCTTGCAGGCGGTGCGACAGTACATTGGTACAGGTACATCTCTTCCTTCTTGGGGCCTGTAACTGATGATACTTTCCTCTTGATTCTTCTGTTGAGGCCTGACACTTCTTCCTATAATCGATATTGAGAGGTACTGCTCCTCCTTCTAGCCTCCTGACTCCACTCAAGTGAGGTGTCCCCTTATTTTCAGTGTGCTAGAGATTTTGTTTCCCCTGGACTTTGCATTTTAAGTGTTATTATTATTTTTTTAAACCTTTGCTGTAAGGTACAAAATAATACCTTAATTTTTATACAAATATTTTGGTCTTAAAGGGTGATTACTATGACTTCTACTCCTTGTTTTTATTAAAGCCTCTTTGGTGACATTTAACATCTCAAACCACATTTCCTTTTGGTACTGTTAGGAAATACTTGCAACTTTCGAGTAACACAAACTTGGGACTTAATATACAGAAATATCTTATAAAAGTTACAGTGTATATTAGATCACATTCCTTTATTTTAAGAATTTTGTTCTCCATATTTTGTAATGACTCAGTCTGCAGTTATTTTAGACTTATCATTGAAGCTAATTTGAAAGTGATTCCTAAACAATAGCTGATTCTTATTTGGTTTTGTTATTTTTATTACAGATCGGCTATTATTTTTACGCCAATATATCTGGTACAGGTAAGTGTCTCTTCCGAATGTCAAATACAAATATTATCCTACTGATGACTTAAGTTTTCAGAATTGAACCCCAGATTGTGATACAGATGCTGACATTCAGGTGAATGAAGTAGACCTTTTTCAAACAGTTGATACATTGACAAGATATCTCAGTTGACTTCGGGTAATTTTTGTTCTTTAGTCATTAGTCAGAATATCTCAGGAGGACTTCTGGTTTCTCTGGTGAGTGTTGTCAGCCTTATCTTGAATGCCCACATGATGGGTCTGGAGCTTGGGGATCTTTTTATTTAATTTTTTTTAAAGATTTTATTTATTTGACAGAGAAAGATCACAAGTAGGCAGAGAGGCAGGCAAAGAGAGAGAGAGAAGCAGGCTGCCTGCTAAGCAAAGAACCTGATGCTGGGCTCCATCCCAGGACCCTGAGATCATGACCTGAGCCAAAGGCAGTGGCTTAACCCACTGAGCCACCCAGGTGCCCCGTTGGGGATCTTTTTAAAAACAATTTTGTTCTTATTGTAATAACAGTTCTTGTGGTCAATATTCAGTCACCGTGCATCAGGGCAGGTCTTTTGTGTTTCCGTTCTTGCGTACTTCTTCATTCTTTTGAGTGTTAAGTCTTTTTAGGCATGGTGTAAGTGTTCAGACTTCAAAGGAGGGAAGAAATGATCATTTTGACAAATGATATAGTTGTGCTTTTAGACAGGTGTATAGGAATTGTTTCATTGATCTTTTTAACACAGATTGTTTAAGAATATCTAATCTTAAAAGCTCCAGAGATAATAAAGTTTTATAAAAGCAACCTTTGGTTTTCTAGATTAGCTCTGATTTTTTTTTTTCTGCTCTGTGTGTGTGTGTGTGTGTGTATAAATTAAATTTCTTATTGAATTTTATCTTTTTTTTGGAGGTGTGTGTCCAGTATGATAGGGTAAAGAGTTAAGAGGTGCTGGAGGGGCAGGATTGGGGAGGAATATTTAAGAGGTGGGCTGTTTTTCCTGAGCTCACTGGGTGATCTAGCTTGCTAGTCCTAAACATCTTATAAGGGGAAGTGTGGGCAGAAAACAATGTCAGTATACCCCAATGCACCATGAAGTGATTATTTAATCTTCTACATGATATGTTACTTTCCTAAGTAACCTAAAGTTAACAGAAAAGTTCAGCTTTTGCTCTTGAGTTTATAGTAAAGAAACTAAAGGTTTTGGGGGCAATATTTGCTTCAAGTGGTTTTTTTCTTTTAAAGTTTTTTTTTTCTTTTAATTGTGAATTATTCTAAACAGACTGAGAATTATAGGTGCTGTAAGTCTAAACAACTTTATTATAGTGTTATCTGCATGGGAATTAGGTAGTTGTTGCTGTTTGGTTCAGATAGCCTTCTCCCTCTTTTTATGCAAAATGTTACAACTCTTTGCTCCCCTCCCCTACATCCCCTCTAGAGGAAATTATCATCCTCAAGTTGATGGTATCATTCACATGCATGTTTCATATCTTTGTTATAACAGTTCTGTAACTAACATGGCATAAAATATTTTGTGTTTCAGACATGAGTGTAGATATGCTGAAAATCTATTACTGATACTTTTCCTAATTTCCATAGTGTTTTTCTTTTGTTTTTTTTTCACCAGCTTATTCTCTTTATTCTTGTTTTCCATCTATTTTCTTGATTTCCTCCTGTGTTACTCTTGATTTGTTGTATCTGCTCATGCATTGATGGTAAATCCTTTCCTCCTGTCTTTTGTGAGTGATGTTATTGTGAGCTTATGCTTGGCGATTTTCACACCCCTTGAGTGAGTTGAAATTGCGGTCCGATCTTGCATGTAGTAAAGGCTGGGATTTTTTTTTTCATAGGGATTTCATTCCCATTCTCCCACAGATCAAATTCCAGACAGAGATGGTATTCCTGAATGACAACGACCCCCTCCCCACCCCACCCCCGCCCCTCCCATGTTGAGGTTTGTCTAGTTTTCTTTTCACTGAGAGTGTAGTCCTGTCAAGGGCTCAAGGGTGGTGCTGGCCATGCCGGCACCTCCCTTCCAGCTCCTGTTCTTTCTATGCCCCTGCAGCTCCTTTCCTGTCCCAGGTATTGCTTTCTCTTTTGAGTTCTTGTACTTCTACCCAATTCTAACTTTAAGTTCCTCTTTCATTTCTAACACTTGAGGATTTCTTTTGTTCTCTTGAGTTTAGCTGTATACTAGAATTTGCTAGAGATGAGTCAGGATTTCTAGGTGTGTATAACAGGAAGGGTTTCTTACAGGCTTACTCTGCTATGTTACTGGTATCTTTGATGTCTTTTCCTTAGAAAGGACATAAAATTTATGTATTTGAACATACTACCATGTTTTTCTGGAAAAAGAGATATGTATGTGGTCAACTTTTAGATAACTAATTAATAACTCTTGGGTTTACCAATACTCAAATCTTCAAATGGAAAAAAATCTTATCTTCCTATATAGCTCTATATGCTGTTTATAATATCTATTTATTTATATGTGTCTTTCATGATTAGATTTTAAGTTAGCTAATGTGTTGTTTCAGCCCTGTGCCTTTTTTGCTCCCTGATGGACTGGTTCGCTTGGTTAATAAACAGATAAACTGGCATTTGGTACTTGCAAGGTAAGATGTTAAAAATTTGTGTTTCTCTACTGGGATTAGCACTTAAATTTCATTATGGATGTTAATTTTGGGGTCTTTTAGCTTGCAGTCTTGATTTTATTTATTTTATAACTGTATGTGAGTTCACTTTGTCACATATGATTGGTATCTTTTAAATATATTAACTATATTGAATCATTTTTGTGTATGTTTTGGTACCTTTTTTTTTTTTTTTAAAGACCAAAAGTTGGATAATGGAAGATGTGAAAGCATTTAAAAATGATTTTTAACTTCTTAAAGTCATTCCATCTTTGTTGAAGACTGCTTTTTTTCCTCTTTCTCTCCCATGAAAGCAATGGAAAACTTTTGGCTGCTGTTCAAGATCAGTGTGTAGAGATCAGGTAATTGTTAATATTATTCGTATTTAAAATTTCCCTCGAGAAAATTTTACTTGATTTATGGGAACTAAGAGTTTTGGAGGGGTGAATTTAAAGGGATTTTACCATTAGCGCACATAATTTTGTGAGGCCTCAAACATCACGTACGTCAATTACAGGGTGAGAGATACTTTGTCAGTATAGCAGAGTCTCCTCCCGGAATCAGTCTGCTGTTACCTGAGAAATGTTACTTTTTCAGTAGACCAGGCATATTCTGAGAACTCTAGAAGTCTTTCTTGTTTGACTAGTTACTGCTAAGTCAGCTAAAGCAGATGCTCAAGAAGGTATTAAAGTAGGGACCACTTTGTTCTGTTGGCATAAAGCTCTGGATGGAATATGAGTCTGCAAAAGACAAAGACTATGTATTACTTGAGACCAGTGATAGTCTGTCATCTTGAGACATTCAGTGATTATTATATTCACATCTAGAAGATTATTATATTCACATCTAAGCCGGGCTTTCCAGGTACTTTATTTTTTTAAATTTTATTAAAAAACCTTTTTTTAAAATTTATTAGAGAGCAAGAGCAGTAGGAGGGGGAGCTAAGAGGAGAGGGGAGGGAGAAGCAGGCTCCCCGCTGAGCAGCGGGCCTTAAGCAAGGCTGGATCCCAGGACCCTGGGATGGCGACCTGAGCTGAAGTCAGATGATCAACCGACTGAGCCACCCAGGCATCCCTCCATGTACTTTATTTTTAAGTCATATATCAGTTGTGATAGAAATAGCGACAGTAGCATCTAACTCAGGAAAACTAGTTAATTTTTTTTTAATTACCAATAGAGCAGACTAAACGTTGCATTTCTAAAATTAGAGGCTACTCCTTCAGGCAAGGTGTAACTCCTGGTATTTAAAAATAAACAAAGAGACTGAAATTTCGGGATGTGTAGATACCAGTCCAGACTTTTTCCTAATACTTCATCATTCTTGCCTAAGCATAGTATAATGAGCATTCAGTTGTTAACACACTAGTTTTAGCTTTCTATTTGTGTAATTTCCTTTTCCAGTTATCCAAACAGAACTGGACCCCTCCACTTGTGGGGGAGTAGACAGAGGTTTGCCCCCATTGGGGCATCAGCTTCAGATGTTGAGGCTTTGTTTCCTGTTCCTGCTTGCAGTCATCAGGATGGAGATGATTGGCAATAATGACAGCCTTTCAAAACTACATTTCCTAATTTGGCATGGCTTTGATAGGCAAATCCCTCTTTTTTTCCTATAGCATCAGTAAGCATCAAGTTGGCACAATTTTTGGACTTCGGTTTGTAGAAATGGGCGAGTACTTGCTATTGAGTTTATTGCAGGAATGTGAAATGTATCTTTTTGAGAAATATGCTTATGATGTGACTTTATATATAGCAGTTAATCCTCAAAATTTCCATCTTCCTCCCATGAAATGAGAACATCAGTGGAATGATCTTAGGTGTTAGGGTCAGAATGTGCATGTGGGGATGGGATTGATAGGCCAGTGAAGAAGAGTTTGACCAAGGATTTATGGAACTTGTTAATACAATTTTTTATGAGAAGAAAAAAAATGTGCTTTTATAAAAGGATTTGCTACTGGATTGTTAGAGTGTAAAATATTTATAAAACTTGTAAACATATCCAACTCTAGGAATTCACTCGTGTATTTGAGACTTTGTGGTGAGGGAGGATTTCTAGGCAATGGAAATATGCTCATCAAGATCTTATTCATCTGATGCATAATTTGCAAAAGGTTTTGATAACATTAGTATATCTAAGGAGTCTTACATGGTGAGGCATGGATTCCACCAGGAAGCTTTTCAGGAACACACTCCCTATGGACCCATTCCTCCCCCCTCACTGCTTAAGTACTAATCTGCTATGCTCCTGAAATCAACAATTATATTATTATACTTAATGGTAGGCTAATGCTAATGGTGTTGGGCACTCTTATAAGCGCGTTGCATGTGCTAATTCATTTAATCTTTGCAGAAGCCCTGTGAGGTAGGTATTGCTATTTTTCTCCATTTTAGAAATGAGGAAGCTGGCACAATATGGCTAAATTACTTGCTTGAGGATTTGAAATCTACCATTCTAGCTTCAGTGTTCCTCCTTTGAACCACTGATCTCTACTACCAAAGTAAAACCTTATGCACAATGGCTATGCCTGAGTTTAAGACCTTTGTTCTCACTATTGCACGTTTGTTTTTTGTGCTGCAGTGAAGACACATAGAAGGTAGATTGGCTCCAATAGAGCTAGTAGTAGGTACGTGGGGTTTGGTCACTATTTTTTGATTGCATTCGAATATGAAGGACCTCTCTAATGTCTGAGGTCATTATTTCATACTTGGAAGCAGTCTTAAATAGGTGGTGTTTTTCGAGGAGAAAAAAATGAAAAGTTGAAACACATTAGTTTTAGTTGAGAGAGAGCCCTGCCTTTTGCAACACTGTACCAGGGCTGCTGTTCCCTAGCATGTTTGTAGTGAGTGGCCTATGACTCCCGTCATTTGCGCTGATACGGCACACCTAACCTGCTTGTGTGTGGGGCTCATGCGGATAAAAAGCTGACTTCTTGTGAATTGCTACTTTAATTTGTAATTAGGCAGTAATGATATATTATAAGTATAATATGTGTTTCCTTTTTTCCTAAAGAGTGAGGTAACAATTCCTTACGATTATGGGCTGCTAAAATACAGGAACTAATTAGGAGCCATCTCAGAACACAACAAAAAGCATTTAAATAAGGACTCAAAAAAAAAAAAAGGGACCTTCCCCCAAATTTGCTTAAGTGAATATATTTGTGAGGTTTTGACAGAACTGAATTTGTCTCCCTCTTTCCATTTCCCTAGCAGAAAAGCAGCTGTTATTTGTGGTGATATTAAGGATGAAAGTAATAAACACTGACTTAGGTCTAGTTTGTGCTAATTTATACGTAATGTCTATTTAAATCCTTCACTGAGCTATGAAGTTGCTCTTACCCAATCTATGTTACTGAGAGGAAATAAAACTCCTGTTGAATATTTTGTCCAGGTTACCCGGATGAGCTGAAATCAGGTCAGCCTCACTTCAAAGACCATGTTCTTTTTTTTTTTTTTTTAAAGATTTTATTTATTTATTTGACAGACAGTGAGAGAAGGAACACAAGCAGGGGGAGTGGGAGAGGGAGAAGCAGGCTTCCTGCTGAGCAGAGAGCCTGATGTGGGGCTCCATCCCCAGATCCCGAAACCCCAGGACCATGACCTGAGCCAAAGGCAGACACTCAACCAACTGAGCCACCCAGGCACCCCAAAAGCCCATGTTCTTTCTGCTATATTCTACTTGGAGGCTGAATAGTCAATTTCTTGAAGAAATTTATTACTGTATTTATAATTAGCTTTTGTCTGTCATATTTTAAGAAATATTACTTTTTATAATTTGTTTTAAAACTGATGCTTATCACTTTACCAATATTAGAAAAGAGTTAAATATTTAAGAAAGAAGAACTACAAATTACCTACAGGTCAGCCAAAATGCTGTATGTTTTTTGCACCTTTTCTGTGTGTGGCTGTGATCTTTTCAGTCCAACATTCTTTTTTTTTTTTAATTAAAAAAAAAATTTTTTTTAAATTTATTTATTTGTTAGAGAGAGAGGGAGAGCGAGCATTGAGCACAGGCAGACAGAGTGGCAGGCAGAGGCAGAGGGAGAAGCAGGCTCCCTGCCGAGCAAGGAGCCCGATTTGGGACTCGATCCCAGGATGCTGGGATCATGACCTGAGCCGAAGGCAGCCGCTTAACCAACTGAGCCACCCAGGCATCCCCAATGATACATTCTGTACATTCTATTTGATACTTATTTTCTTGATAACTTATGGGAAGATGTTATATTTTCAAATCATGTACCGCAATTGCATAATATTTCATTGAGAGCATTAACAAACTCTAATCTTCTACTGGCTGTATTTCTCTTTCATAAATTAGGCTGCATGAATTTCCATGAGATTTGTGTGTATCTGTAATTATTTCCCAGAGATAACTTTATTAAAGCGTTTGAACTGGTAGATCAAATTACTGTGGGCATTAAGGTTTTTTGATAATTGTTACTTAGTTATATTATAGAAGGTTTACCAATTTTTATTTTTAAACATATAACAATTATATTACTTTGATAAATGTTTCAAGATCACAGATTTTAAATGGGTCACTGGTAACAACTGTGGTCACCTGTTAAAACTATTTGATTATTAAAGCAAGACTTTTTTTCCCTAAGTGATTTAAACTTCATAATATGATACAGACCATAGTTCTTGACCAAGATCAATCTGTGGAGCTTTAAAAAATATTGGGGCGCCTGGGTGGCTCAGTGGGTTAAAGCCTCTGCCTTTAGCTCAGGTCAGGATCCCAGGGTTCTGGGATTGAGCCCCGCATTGGGCTCTGTGCTCAGCAGGGAGCCTGCTTCCTCCACTCTCTCTGCCTGCCTCTCTGCCTACTTGTGGTCTCTGTCTGTCAAATAGATAAAATCTATAAATGGTGTTTTCTAAAAAAAAAAAAAAAATGTTTCATGGGCCCCATTCCATATTTGCTGAATCAGAACCTTTGTGGAGGGCCCATGCATCTGTATTGTATTAAAAGACGATGCTTCATCTAACTTATGCTTATGTATATGCGTACACACACTATATACATATATATACTATTCCAGGTGTAGCTCTGTTTCTGGTGAAATAAGGTTGGAAGAAAACATTGTCACCAATGGAAGGGTCTTATTTGAGCACAAATCCATGTCTGAGAGAAGGACTGGTTTAGTGTTGGGCAGACAAGTTGTCTAACATTTTTGTGGGTTTCACAGTATGACAAGATAGTGTTGGGGTGAAACTGTTGGCTTAATTTTGCACATATTTTGCAGGTCTGCAAAAGATGATTTTACATCTATTATTGGGAAATGTCAAGGTAAGAGTTTCCAAAATATTGGGAAAAAATGAAAATTTTAAATTTACAACAGTTAACAGTATTCCTTAAAAGGCAGAGTAGATATTAAATATTGATTTATTATTGCCACTCTATTAAAATAATTTTAAAACTTTTTAACTGATTTCTCTTACTGCTGTAAATGTTTTGCTTTGTCCATTTCGGACATTTTGAAGAGATTTGAAATTGAAACTGTTTTAAGATAAAGGTCTATGTCAGTTTTGGGATAAATTATTTGTGTTTGTAGTCTTTTTTTTTTTTTTTTTTTTAACTGTAATCTCTCCACCCAGTATGGGGCTTAAACTCCTGAGTCTGAGATGGAGTCACATGCTCTACTGACTGAGCCAGCCAGGTGTCCCTAGGCTTTTATTTTGAATTCAGTGCAAAAAAAAAAAAAGTATAAGTCAAGAGTTGATTAGATACAGACCAGTAAAAAAAATCTGGGATTTGCTCTTTCTTCAGATGTATTCAGCACAAATTATTATCATTTATGTATATGAACCATTTTGCAGGGTACTAGGGATGTGACTTTGAGCAAAAAGGCACGGTCCCCTACCTCCTGAAGTATAGAGACACTCAGAATATAATTACTAACTTTGATAAATCTGATGAAGGAAGAATACAGAGCAGAGTGAGTGCTTAACCAGGGCTGTGAGAAGCCGGGGGCGTGTTTCTGTCTGCAGGAGCAGGTATGAAAAGGCAGAGGGAATCTTACGGGAAGAAAATAATTAGGAGGGCACTGTTAGGTAAATGCAGCTGTTCTCTATGTTTTATTTAGGGACCTGCAGTTCCATCTGTCTGACCTTGGGGCAGTTTAACAGTGTCCTAGTTGTAGGAATCCTAATGATGGTAATCGTGGTTGTTGTGATGATGACAAACATTTGGAGTGTCCTTACTGTGTGCCAGACACTGTGCTTTATATGCATTTTGTCATTTAACTGGAAGAACGTAGTATGCGTATTTTATCTCCAAGGTAGCATAAGGGTAAGATGATAAATCCTTGACAGTGAAAGAGCAAGGACAAGGAAGACTTAGATAGTTCTGAAATCCACAAAATGATCGTAATACAGAGGATTTCCCCCAACTTCTCAGTGGGAATGCTGGTCTTTTTTTTTTT
The DNA here is from genome assembly GCA_004024625.1 of Mellivora capensis. Classification (NCBI taxonomy): domain Eukaryota; kingdom Metazoa; phylum Chordata; class Mammalia; order Carnivora; family Mustelidae; genus Mellivora; species Mellivora capensis. Next base: position 250,359 of record PISX010000293.1, read on the forward strand.
TTTTTTAACATTTTATTTATTTGACAGAGAGAGATCACAAGTAGGCAGAGAAGCAGGCAGAGAGAGAGAGAGGAGGAAGCAGGCTCTCTGCCTAGCAGAGAGCCCGAGTGGGACTCGATCCCGGGACTCTGGGATCATGACCTGAGCTGAAGGCAGAGGCTTAGCCCACTGAGCCACCCAGGCGCCCCGGCAATGCTGGTCTTAAGCTCCTTGTCAGATGTGCCATTAGTGAGTGGCTCAGGGCAAGTTTCCCTCTCACCTTTCTCATTTTTGTTCATCCACATATGTTCAGAAAATTAAAGATCAGATGTGTGAGAGATGTTTTCGGTTTTCTTAGGAGTGGTGATATTCTATTAGTATGTCAGAATCGCTGTACTTTTGTAATTCCACATCTGCTATTTGATAAGATAGTAATAGTTCTTAGGAAGTTGTCTGTACGCACAGTATGTATTGTAACTTAAAAACAAATATAGAACTGCCTATTTGCTTATATAAATTGACCTCTTGTAATCTGTTCCTTGGCTCTGTCCCCTGAGTTGTCAGTGATACCATTGTCCACACCAGGCCAGAAGTCTACATTTTCTCATTCTTTTTCCTTCTCTTTTTTCTTTCTTTGACAAATATTAAGCTCCTGCCATGGGCCAGGCACTCCTAGGTGCTGTGTATAAAATGAGGAGTAAGCTACAGGCGACCTTGACTTAAGGGTTTGCAGTCTGTCAGGGAAGACAGAAATACTTCACTGCGGCTGTACTGACACCGTGGGGAAGCATCGCCTTTGCTGAACTTCAAGCCCTGGGAACCTGTGAAGATGTCTCTGGCCTCTGCTTCCGCCATCACAGCCCTAGCTCAGGCTTTTCACATTTTCATTAAGTTGCCCCCCCACCCCCCACCTCACTGATCCACACTTCACACCGCTTGCCAAACTGATTGCCGTTAAATGGGAATTCCATCCAGTTACCCTTCAGATCTGGCTTCCTGCTTTCTAGAAATGTGGCCCTGGACAAGCTGCCTTACTCTTTGAGCCTCAGTTACCTGTCGTGAATGGCACAATGTTACAGACTGAGTTGTGGACAAAAATAACATGAGCTAATATATGTAAAGCTCTTAGGATAACGTCTGACACATACTAAGTGCGTAGGAGACTTTAAGCTTTCTTTACCGCTGCTGCTACTAGTCCTGTTCTGCCTAGAATCTTCAGTTGTTCCCCATTGACTGTAGAATACTGCTCATTTTTTCTGACCTTTCCGTCAGTCTGTCCCTGAAGATCCTCCTGCCGTACAGCCCATGTTTTAGTACAAAGCAGCTCGTGCTTTCCCAGCCCCATCGTGCTTTTCATGCCTTGGTACAGATGGTTCCTTTTGCCTAGAAGCTCTGCTTTTCTATTTAATTAATGAGTCTTGCGTATTTTGGTTCAGGCATCCACTCTCTTGGGAAACCTTCCCTTCCTGCCCGCTTCCTCATCATTTGGACATCCTTCTTAATGTTTTCCTAGGACGGGTTTATGCATGCATCACCACACTCAAGCTAATCCTTTTTTCCCCTTAATTGTTGGTCTGCTTGTCTGATTGCCCATTAGATTGAAAATTCTCTGAAGGCAGTGCTTCCATCTTACTCAACTTTTTTGTTCCCGATTCCCAGTGTGCTGTCTTCCAGAGTAGTCACACAAATCCTGATGCTGTCAAGTGGGTAATGGCACTTGGGAACTATTACAATGATTTTTATGAGTTTATGTATGAACAAAGTATATTTGCCTACTCCTGTGAGTTAATTCTAGAAATTTATGACTGTATATATTTTTATAAAAATTTGTATATATGTATATAAAATGGATAATTGTCATGATATTCAGGGTAATTATTCCTTATGCACACAAATGTGTATACATACCACAAAGAATAGAGAAGGGGTTCTGTTTGCTTAGTATTCTGTTGAGAATATTAGGAGAGCAGTGTTTGTGCAAGCTCTAGCATCTTCTGAATTTGCTTTCAGTTACCTCCTCACCAATTCTTATGAAAGTAGACCAGACCCAGTTTACGTAATGTGTAAGGATCAAGAAGTTCCCAGAAGAATAATTTAGGAATAGGTATTTAATTACCTTTATCCCAGTGCCGTGCTTTTGTTGGGTGAGGGCTTGGGGAGCTGTGGTGAGCTGTTGAGAAGCATGTTCAGAATGTTGGAGTGATTCATACCTGCAGGGCCCTTTTAAGCTGTGACTTTAGACACTCACTCTTAGCCAGTGTGTAAACTGAGAGATCTGCAAGTTAACATGAAAATGGGAAGCTTAACCCTCTATATTTCACACAAATTATAATATATTTGTTAGAGGTTTTAGTGTGTATAGTTAATGTGGCAGCATGGATGGGATAATAATGCTTTGAGAACTAATGTTTTATTTTGTTGGCTTCCAAATGTGTGAATTTATGACCTTAATGCTGCATTAATGGCTTCTTTCCATTTCATATAATTTGAGGTAATGATCATTTGGTTATTATCTGACTCATCTTTATGGGAATAACTCCCATATGCCAAATGATATTTCCTGTGTATGCTTGGAGAGAAGGAGCCAGATTGTTGCTAATGCATTTTTTGAAACTACAGATTGCAGAGTCTGCAAACCAAAATAGGAACTATTTAGTTGCACTTTGATACTTTTCAATTATTGCTTTTAAAATTAATGCCATTTGAGAATGTTTTAAATGGGGTTGCAACTTGTTTTGGCTCTGTTTGCCAGGCCATAAATATTAGCCTTCTCTTTCTGCCTTGAATAGGGACCTAAGTAATAGCATATGGAAGTAGAAGTTGGATTTTTTTTTTTTTAGAGCTGTACTGTGTTAAGAGATTTTTCCCATATTTCTGATTTTGAGATCCAATAAACCAGAGCTTCCAGTGCTAAGGAGCAGCTTGCCTGTTGTAAGTATGCTGAGATCCCGTCAGCCCACTGGTGGCCTGGTGGGCCCCATTACAGCCCACGCTCAGATACTGTCTTGTATATTTTTGTATTTCTAAAATTGGCTTGATATTTTGTAGTTTCCATCATATTTTTGTTGAGATTCTCTGTATGTTCCTTATGTTTATGTTTTCCTTTGAATTCCCAAATACTTTAATAGTTGTTTTGAAGCCCTTGTCTGCTTATTCCTTAATTTGTATCATTTCTGGGTGTGTTTCTATTGGTTGAGTTTTCCCATGTTCATGGATATTTTCCTGCCTCATATAGCTAATACTTTATTTTTAAATTTATTTTTAATTATATATTTTTATTTGTGATCAATTTATTAAATTTTTAAAAATGCTTTATTTAAATTAAATTTAGTTAACATATGCCATATTATTAGTTCGCCGGGTAGAGTTTAGTGATTCATCAGTTGCATATAACACCCAGTGCTTTTAACTTATTTATTTTTTATTAAAAAAAATTTTTTTTTTAGGTAGGCTATATGCCTACCTACATACATGCATACCTGGAAACCAACATGGGGCTTGAACTCATGACCCTGAGTTCAACATCTGAGCTGAGATCAAGGCTTAGATGCCTAACTGGCTGAGCCACCCAGGCACCCCTTATTTATTTATTTTTTTTACTATTTTATTTTTTTTCTAACACTTTAAATTGTATGCTCAACATTATGTTGCTGAATTAGTAGGTTTTGTTATCTTCCCTAATAGAGTATTGAGTTTTGTTCTGGGATGTGGTTCTTGTTTGTTTGTTTTTTTTTTTTTTTTTTTGTGGATCAGATTAATCTTTTAAGGCTTCTTTTTAAGTGTTAGTGGATATGGTTAATAGCTTTTACTTTGGGGTTAGATTAGTCCTCCTTTAAGGTGGGGTCTTTCTGGATCTCTTATGAGAGCTCTGAGTGTTCATTGACATCTCTTCACTATGATGGGGTGCAATTCTAACATTTCCAAATCCTCTCCAAGCTTGGGCAGTTGTTTTGCCCCAATAGTCTTCCTATTCTTGGCCCTGCAGAGAGACTCTCTCTCTCTCTCTGAAGACCCAGGGTTCATCTCTGCAGATTTTATAGCTCCTTCTCTGCCTCACTCCCCTCTGGAATTGTGCCTTGCAGATTGTATTTAGTTTAGTAGCTCTAAACTCCATCCTTTATCTGCTGTGTTCACTGAGACTTGTACATGCTGTTGGAGGTCCCTTTTCATGCACCATGGTCCAGAAGGTGCTTAGAGTGCCTGGCTGAGAGTAGCTTCTCGCAGTGATCACAGTCTTGCACTGTTGTATAACAAGAAAATAGTTATTTTGACCTGTTTTTCTTTTATGGTGGAAGATCTAATCTGAAACTACTTACCCTGCTGTTGTTTCTTTAAATGACAAAAGCAGTACATTTGTGTAACAAAGTCAAACAATACAGAAGGAGAAAAAGTAAAAATAAAGTTTCTTTTCAATTTGAATTTTTCATAGGAACTTAATAACTTAATATAAAATTTTCTATACTTATATAAACCTATATATACGTGGATTGACTTTTTTCTTTAACAAAACAAGATCATCTTGTACAGGTTGTTCTCCAGCTTGCTCTCCCTCCGACTGTACTGATGTTTTTCCCAGTCTGTATGTGCAGATGCATTTCAGTCTTTCAGATGTAGCCACAGTATTCCGTTGTAAGAATGTGAACCACATGTTTTTTATTCCCTTCTTGATAGAAGTTTAGATTGTTTATAGTGGCTCTCTTCTTCCTCTTTCTCTTACCCATCTTTGCCCCTATCCTCCTCCCCCAACACTGGAAAAGACATCCTGTTTGTCTCCAGGTATAGTATTCAAAACAGCTACTGCTACAGTTCTTCCCAGAAAGTTACACCTATTTATACAACTATGAAAAAGGTAATGATGGAAGCCATTTCTTTTCTCCACTGTCAGCACCATATGTTACCTATTTAAAAAATATTAGGTTCACAGGGAAAGGAAGAAAAAAGTCTCATTTTCAATTTGCATATCTTTAGTTATTAGGTAAAGCATATGTTAAGTGGCTCTTTTTGTGTTTATTTTTTTGTGAGTTGTTACATTATATCCTTTTGCCTATATTTCTCTTAGATTACTTGACTTTTTCTTATTGGTGTGATAGTATGAATGTTAACTCTTTATTATATGTGTTGCAAATATTTTCAGCCAATTGATTTTCTTTTAAATTTGTTATGGATTTTTTTGTTTGTTTTTGTAACTGTATTTGTTGCTTTTTTTCCCCCCATATAATTTCAGGGTTTCTCTTCGTGGTTAGACCTTTCTCATTCCAGGATTGTAACCATTTTTCTCATGTCTTTGCTGGCACTTTTATTTCAAACATTCAAGTATTTAGCCTCTCAGCAAGCTTTTATAGCTCCGCTCGTTGGCTCTCGCTCACCGGACCAGATTGTTCACTCAGCCCTTCATTTTGCAAATGAGGGGGCTGCACCTCCATGATCTCCCCAAGGTCGTACCCCTTCATTTTATGGCAGTGCTAAGAATGGAACCCAGTGTTCCTTGCTTCTTAATCTTTCTCCATTTCCCTTTCCAATCTGGGTAGGTGAGCATCGGACTAGAATGTCTTCCGTTAGCACTTGAGTACCTGATACTACCACTAGAGTGCTGGGCACTGGAGATGTAGGGATGAACGGAATGGGCCCAGCACCTCGCATTTTGGAATTTATAGTTCAATGAATAGACAATAAAAGGTAGACACACACGTATGCGTAATTGGGCTAAGAGATGTGAAGGGCGTGACCTTCATTGGATAGTGGAGAATTGGATAGTGGAGAATAATGGGGTCTTGATGCTGCTTAGGCGGCATGGTCAGAGAATGCCTCCCGTGGAAGTGGTATGTATCACTGAGAGATTTGAGAAATTGAAAAAATCTTGTAAAAGTTGAGACCTGGAAGATGGAAAGGAGCCAGGAAAGGGCTCAAGGGAAAGGGGCTCCAGGCTGAGAAAACAGCACAGATAAAAGCACAAGGTGAGAAAGAACTTGGCATCCGGGTGGGTTGAAGGGGCCATAGCCAGTGCAAGACGTGAGTGAGAGGAGCGGTTTCACTGTGAACGTGGCAGGTGTCAGAGTGCTTGCTCAGTTTCTCAGTAGCCTTTCTGAATACTTTTCAGACGACCCCATTGACACTGGCTTTGTACAAATCTGGACCGTTCATTCCTCTCCAAAACCACACAGCTGGAAAAGTCCGGTGATAAAAACAGTGTTTTTATATTGTTTGTGAAATCTTACTTTGTAATGAAAAACCTGTCTTTATCTGGGTCAAAACACATGCTGATTTTTCTGGAGCTAGTGGTTATAACTAGAAGTAATAGTAAAAGGAAATCCCTTTCAGATGAAACTTATTTTAGATAAAGAATGTGGTACGTAAATCTGTTTATCCTATCAAAATGAGATAAGAGGAAAAAAACCTGTTATCTCAGGTAAAACAGTAATAATGGAAAAATGTTTCTGTTTCTTTAGCATGTGAATATATTTCAGGGCATTAAATGATCCCCTCTGGTGTTTGTGTAGCATCTATGGGCAGGCAGGTCTTGTTTTCCTGTATTGTTTATCATTTTGTGCCTTTGTTTACTTCCAAGTTTGATTTTTTTTTTGAAGCTTTATAAAGATGGAGAACTGATCTTTCCCCTCATTTTATTCCCATTAAAAACACTGTTTTTCTAGAATGTGTGTGTGTTTTGTTAGTCTTTAATATATCCACTAGACCTTACTGTGTCCAAGGGCCCCTCTTGGATTTTTTTTGGTATTTACTTGGATTTGGTATTCACTTGGATTTGGTATTTACTTGGATTTATTTGGTATAAAGAAACTCCTTGATGTCTGGCATACTTTCCTCCCATACAGAAACGTTTATTATGTGTATTACAGATATAAGAGAGAAGTCTGAATTCTAAAGTACCTCTTCTAGGTGGGGAGAAGACCAGTTATGTAATTCATGTTTAATTGGTAGTCCCTGGGAGATGGTAACCTCTTACCGTTACCTTGCTCTGTTAGCAAAGATTTTCCTGAAAGTGTTAGTCTTTACTCATTAGTGAAATACTAATCACTTTCCGTTCTAGCATGGCAGTGTGGAATAGGACACTGTCAGTGGATTTCATGGAGCTCAGAGGCCCATGGGGGAAATAGTACCATAAAGAACAGAACGTGGTGTAATAAAGAATTTTATACAGCCTATTTGGGCACAGAGAGGAGAGCAGTCATTTTCGAAGAGTGCCAAGGAAGGAGGAGGGAACCATTTGTTACCACAGGTGGTTGTAATAAAAGTGAACCTTTTGTTGAGTATTGAGGAAGAACATTCTAGGCAGAGGCAGCATGTGGGTGAAAGACAGACCCCATTATGCATGGTTTGCTTATTTGCCAGGTGGCTGTGTTGTTGGTGGCTTATTAGCTATCTCAGGAACCTTCTGGGGCAGGCCTGAGGCTCAGTCCAAACTCGGACTGAGAGGCAACATGTGGTAGTGAGATGCTCACTGTTTGGGAAGGCGGGACACTTGGGTTTTGGGCTTTCTTTGCTCTCGACTCTCAACTCTGGATGTCCTCTTGTCAGTCCCCTGATCATCTGGAATCCCTGCTGGTAAAGGGAGGGCACTGGTTCTACTGGTCTCCTCAGTTCTGGGATTCTAATGAGGGGACACCGAAGTGAGCAAAACCTCAAAAACCTCTAACAAATTTAACAGAGTTTAGAGTTTTACAGCCCCCCCCCTTTTTTAACTGCTGACAGCCTTTCTTTATTATTATTTTTTTTAGATTTTACTTATTTATTTGACAGACAGAGATCCCAAGTAGGCAGAGAGGCAGGCAGAGAGAGAGGAAGGGAAGCAGGCTCCCCGCTGAGCAGAGAGTCCGACGCCAGGCTCGATCCCAGGACTCTGAGATCATGACCTGAGCCGAAGGCAGAGGCTTTAACCCACTGAGCCACCCAGGTGCCCCATTTCTCTTCACTATTGTCCTGAAAAATTCAGAGCAGAAAAAAGGTGTTGGATTATTAAGGTTGATTGTTAAAATATTATACTTGTGGGACTGATGAGGGATAGTACTCGATTCACCTAATTCATATGTTGATGTATGATATGTGTGTATATCTATATACTTCTCCAGTACTGTGTTGGTATAACCCTGCGTCGTATGTCTTAGTTACCTATATTTGATGTATTTGAAAGATAACAGTTGAAATGTTCATTTTTTGCTGTTAGAGGAGCTGAACTCATTTAATTGGAATTATTTTCTGCCCACACTATGCTCTTGATCTGTCTTAATTTCGTTAAGTATTTTGATGTGTGCTCTTCTGAGCTTTTGCTAACTAGGGCCTGCCCAGCATTCATTTGACCGCTGGTATCAGTCGTCTTTGCTTCTTAAGTAAGTGGGGCAGAGTTTGCTGTGGTTTATGTTTACCAGTCTTACTTGGAGTGGCTTTCTGGAAAGAGTTCTTTTCTATTGAACTGAAACATTAGAAATCCTTTGGAAAGGATGTAACATAGTTAAATAGTTGGTTAACATCTACAGTTACTGCAGCTAAACTATCTGTATAACACATTGTTAAAAGTACTTCTTTCCTTTTCATTCTAGTTCCAAAAGACCCGAAACCCCAGTGGAGACGTGTGGCATGGAGTTATGATTGTACCCTGCTGGCCTATGCTGAAAGCACAGGAACAGTGAGGGTGTTTGATCTCACGGGAAGTGAACTCTTCGTTATTGCCCCGGTATGTGCATAACCTTAGACCGATTACATAAAAGACATTCAAAAAAATATATGAAGGTACTTGAGTGACCAAAGGTGAGGAGAGGGGAAATTGACCTGTAAATCTGAATAAGTTGTGAACTTAAGATACTAAGACTCTATTAGATATCTGTGCGTGAAACATTTTTTTCTCTATATTTTGTAATGCAGTAATCAGCAGTAATCCATCAGTACGGAAACATGGTGGTAAGTAAATACTAAACAGAGGTACAGAAAAATATTAGGAAGTTCCAGTGAGGGAAAGTAGTCAGTGGGCTGTCACAATAGGAAAAGCTTTCCGAGGAGTTAGGATCTGTTACCCTCAAGGGGACAGGAATTGAAAGGGAGAGTGGAGAAAAAATTAATGGTGGTAATAACTTGTATTTGTATAATGTTTTATACTTTATTAATGAGTTATATATACTTATATTAATTCTTATATATTTATATATATATATTCTTAGTTAATATTCACAGCAACCTTTTGAATAGATTGGCCAGATATTATCCAGGTTTTACAGTTTAGAAAACTGAAATCGAGAGGCAGTTGAATGACTTTTCCCATGGCAATCCAGTTAATAAGTGTTTCTTTCAGGAATCCAGTGCTTTTTACTTTGTATCCTTCTTCCTTGAATGAACAAGGTACAGAGAGAGGCAGGGAGAACCAGAGGGCTAACTCTGGCTGCATCTTAGGATCAGCTGGGAAGCTTTGTAAAGAAAAGAGAAGCAACAGAAAAATTACTTGATTGTCTAGGCTCAACCCACGGAAATTCTGACTTAATTGATTGGAGTGGGCTCTGGGCATTAGTATTGTTTACAAAGTTTTCAGCTGATTTTTAATGAGAAGCTAGGGATAAGAACCTGTGATATAGAGAATGATTTTTGTTCAGAAATAATGACCAAAAAAACTTGAAAAAATGTGTTAGGCTCATATTACGGAAGTCCAGGGGAACCAAACTAACAAGTTTGCATCACTGTTTTCTAGACTAGCGTTGTCTGATAGAAAAGTAATGTGAATAGGGGTGCCTGGGTGGCTCAGTGGATTAAGCTGCTGCCTTCGGCTCAGGTCATGATCTCAGGGTCCTGAGATCGAGCCCCGCATCGGGCTCTCTGCTCAGCAGTGAGCCTGCTTCCTCCTCTCTCTCTGTCTACTTGTGATCTCTCTTTCTCTGTCAAATAAGTAAATAAAATCTTTAAAAAAAAAAAAAAAAGAAAAAAGAAAAGTAATGTGAATAATATATATGATCACCTTGTAATGTTAAATTTTCTAGAAGTTCCGTTAAGAGTTAAACAGGTGAATTTATTATATAATCCAGTATATCATAAATATTATTTCAATATGCAATATAAAGATTTTTAATGAGGTATTCTACTTTCTTTGGTACTAAGTCTTTGAAATGTCCTGTTTCTTTTTATGGTTATAGCCTGTCTCAATTAGGACTAGTCCTATATCAAGTGTTCCATAGCCGCATGTGGCCACAGTATTTATTTTGTGGTTCTAGACAGTGAGGTCTAGGCATTCGGTGTGATACACTGTAGTATGTGTGCTTCCCAAGGTGCACATGCCTTCATGTGCTTAGCAATATAGCCTGATACTTAGTTCATGGAAAAAAGTTGCTATTTAGTGAATGTTTTAAGTGTCTTTTCCTTTTAGTTGCTGATGGACAAATGGGAAGTAATTGATGCTTTAAAAAAAAAAAGGTTTATTTATTTGACAGAGAGCATGTGGATGCACGCTTTCCAGGGAAAGGGGGTGTGGGGGGCCAGAGGGAGAGAGAAACTCCACATTGAGTGCAGAGCCTGACTTGGGGCTAGATCTCATGACCCTGAGATCAGACCTGAGCTGAAACCAAGAGTCAGATGCTCAACCAGCTGTGCCACCCAGGTGTCCCAAGGCTTTTTTTTTAAAGCATTGGTTACTGCTGGCAATGAAAGTCAACATTTGGGAGCTTATATCTAAACTCAGTATCTTAGAATTCTTTGAGGCTGAATGGTGGCATTACCCCTCCCAACCCCTGCCCCAAAAGAAGTACAGTCTCAGCAGAAATTCTCGTATCTAGGCAGATCTGTCATCTAGAGGGTTGTGTGGCTATAACCTTTGTTAGGAGGGCAGGTCTAAAGTGGGATGTCTGGTTCTAGGCACTCTGATTTGCATGATTCTTCAGTATATACAGCAGTTCTCGGACTGTCTCAATGTGTACCTGGCAAGGCCAGTGTCTGGGATGTTTTCCAACTATGCATGTGCTAACTTCTATCTGGTATCTTTTTAGTAACTTAATTCACCCTCTTTTATAGGCATCAAGTTTACCAGGTGATCTGAGCTATGCCATTGCGGGGTTGATATTTTTAGAATATAAAGCCAGTGCACAGTGGTCTGCAGAACTCCTGGTCATCAATTACCGAGGAGAACTTAAAAGTTACCTTGTAAGGTAAAAATAAATTTTATTTGGGAACTCCTATTTGAAATATTTTTCTCTGGCTTAGTGTCAGATTCTGTTTTGTTTTTTCAGCATTTTAGTGTGGAAAAATTGCAAATATAACAGGAAGGTTGAAACCATTTTGTAACAAATACTCCTATACCTTCACTTAAATTCCATAATTAGCATTTTACTATACTTGCTATTCACATTTCTGCCCACCCCTCCGTCTAGCCATTAGTCAGTGTTATTTTTTAATGAATTTCAGAGTTATTCCTTATATACTTAAGTATGCATGTCATTAATTAAAGTTTAAGGTTTATTTACAGTTTTCTCTTTTGAAAAAAATTTGCATACAGTGAAATGTACAGATCTTAAGTGTGCCTGCCAATGAATTATGGCAAATGCAAATACTGTGCAATTCAAATCCTTATCAAGATACAGCACATTACCATCATGCTAGAAAGTTTTCTCATGCTCCAACCCAGTAAATCTGTGTACACCTACCCGCCCTACCACCGCCCCCCCCACCCCAGCTTAATCATCCTAGGTAAGTTGTGCCCGTTCTGGTAATTCACATTAATGGACTCATAGAATGTATTCTCCTGTCTGAGGCTTCCTTCACTTAGCATATTTTGAGATTTATTTGTATTTTTTCATCTATCAGTAGTTTATTCCATTTTATTATAATATAATGTATTTCACTGTATGAATATTTCATTTGTCTTAGTTTGAGGTGTTACAACGAAGTACCAAAAACGGGGTCGCTTATCAACAATGGAAGTTTACTGCTGACACTTCCCGAGGGTAAAAGTCTGTGTTCTGGGTGCCAGCATGGCTGGGTTCTGGTGAGAACCCTCTTTGGGTTTGCAGACTGCTGACTTGTCTTTGTACCCTCATGTGGTAGAGAGAGCTAGCTAGCTCTCTGGCCCCTCTTCTGAGGGCAGTATTTCCTTTTGTGAGGCCTTCATCCTCATGACCTAATTACTTCCCAAAGACCCCACCTCCAAATACCGTCACGCTGGCATTAGAATTTTAACATATGAATTCTGTGGGGACACAGACCTTCAATCCATAGTGGGGTCACAAACATTCAGGCCATAACTTTCATGATTTGTTGAGTCATTCTTCTTTTGATGGACTTGTGATTTCTGGTTTGGGGCCACTATGAATAAAGCTTTACGAGTATTTATGGATATGTATTTTCATTTCATATGTCACTGTCTTTGAGTGGAACTGCTGAATCATAGGGTAGATACAGTTTATTTGTAAAAGAAACTTCCAGACCTTTTCCCAGAGTTTTTATATCATTCATATTCCCACTAATTACGTGTCAGAGTTCTGGTTGTTTTGTATTCTCAGCAGTGTTTGGTGGCGTCTTCTAAATTACAGACACTGTAGTGGGTATTTTTTTGGCCTCTCCCGGTGTCTTACTGGTGTTTTTTCTTCTTAAATTTAGTGTTGGGACAAATCAGAGCTATCAGGAGAGTCACTGTTTCAGCTTCAGTGGTCATTATCCTCGTGGAATCAACACAGCTGTTTACCATCCTGGTCACAGGTGAGCAACCGTGTCTTCTCCTTGGTGGAGTATGCGGTGCTTGGAGACGTCTTGGCGCAGTTTCAGAGAGAAGACGGTGTCCACTCTGCGTAGTTTGGCTTCGTTTGTTCCTCTAGTGCGTGATCATCTTAAGTGTCTGTGCGATGGTGCTGGTTGTCTTCTGAGCATTTCTGGTCGTGGGCTGACTGAGCTCTGAGCCACACAGGCAGTGGGAGCATTCACCGAGGGAGTTTTTCTCTGCACTTTCTTAATCTTATTTTTCTCATCTGGGAAATGAGTATATACCTAACTTCTAGCGCTCTATTCTGTTGAGAGAACTCAGAAAAGGCTGCCTCTGAAGTGCCCTTGCATAGGACGACTCTGTCCGCATCCCTCCGCTGCATAGGACGACTCTGTCCGCATCCCTCCCCACTTCCCCACCTCCCCTCTTCCTCTCCTTCTCTGCAGGTTAGGGCTGCTTCCCTCGTGGCACAGCTGATCCCTACACCTGTGGCCCATTCTTCATAGACCACCGCTTCTCCGCTCATCTGCCACCTGCATTGAGGGTTAGTTGAAAATTGGGCATCATCTACTTCTGGTGATTTCTCTCCTTTCATTTTGTTATTTTGAGGGTGAAATTTACATCTGTTTTATAAGTTATCAAGCTAACTTCTTGGTTCTCTAAATGGGGAGACTCTCAAGTTGTAAATCAGACAAACGTAGCTTAAATTCTGAATCTTGAGACTTATTCTGTGTCTATAAGTCCTTAAGCTCTCTGACCCTCTGTGTACTTGTATACCTTTTTCATCAAAAAGACTTAATTTTTGTGTTCTATTCAGTCATAGTTCTGTCCTTCTTATTCAGAATTTTATGATTATGAAATTTTTATATTGCAAAGGAACCGACACCCCACCAGTCCTCTTCCCTGATCCTTCCCTACTAGAGGTAACCACTGTCCTGAATTTTGTTTTTATCATTCTTTTGCTTTCTTTTTAGTTTTACCGCTTACTCATATGTGGTTGTGCTGTTTGACTTTATATAAATAGAATCATATGGAAGACACACAAATCTTGCTTTGAGGCTTGCTTTTTGATGCATGTTTTTCTAGTTCATTCAGTTTTAACTACCTTTAGGATATTTCATTTTATGAATATACTGCAGCATATTTATTCATTCTCCTGTGGATGAAAATTTGTTTTTTTCCAGTTTTTTTTTTTTTTTGGTTATAAAAATAGTTCTGTGGCCAAAATGATTGTGCATTCCTCTGACACGTGTGTAAGAGTTTCTGCAGGATATAGAAGCAGAAGTGGAATTGGTGAATTATTGAGAAGTGCAGCTTCAACTTTACGAGGTAATGCACAAGTTTTTCAGAGTGGTTCTGTCAGTGCGCAGTTTCATCAGCCATGAAAGTTTCTGTGGTTTCTTATTAGTGCTCTTGGTATCAGACTTTCAAATATTTGCTGATCTGGTTAGATGTAAAAGAAGATCTCATTGTGGTTTTAATTTTCATTTCCCTGATTACTGATGAGGTTGGATAGCTTTTTATGTTATTGGCCATTCATGTTTTGTCATCTATGAAATGCGTTTTTAAAAAAAATATAATTTCTTAATTTTTACTGGGTATATGGTCTTGACATTCTTTATGTGATCTGGATGTTAATTCTGGATTATGTGTGTATTGTTTTCTTCCAACATGTGACTCTTTAAAAAATTTACCTTTTTTGAGTTAGATCTGTCTTTAGTTTCAGCTGTTAAATAATCTTAAAAACTGACCTTTTCACCTAATTTCTTTCCAAAGATAACTACTTTGAGCTACTTTGTTTGGCTGTTTTATTTGATACCATCTGTTGTTTTCATACATAAAAATAAAATGCTTATGTTGTTACTTCTTGATTTCTCTGTTTTATACATTACCTCTTAATGTCTCTTCATGGAAGATGTTCTGTTTTCTTACTCTGTCCTCACATACACAAACCTAGCCTTCTCTTGTTCTCCTGTTCAGTTGTGATTTTGTAGGGTAAATATTATTATGGTCATGTAGATGCTCTTCACAGATGAGACAAGAACCTTCTGTAGTATTGCGTGATTGCCTTTTCATTCTTAGTCATTCATTCATTCAATAAACATTTATTCATTTCCTGCTCTGTGTCACGTGCTATTCCAGATGCTTGGTCGATGCGTTATGGAACTAAACTTCTTCAGGGGGTGACAGAAAACAAACACTGAACGTAAAGTATTTGAGAAACTGATAAGTGCTGTGGGGGAAAATTAATGAACAGAGGATGGAAGACAGTGGCAGGTTGGTGAGTAGGTTATGGGTTGTAATTTTTTTAAAAAAAGATTTTATTTATTTATTTGACAGACAGAGATTACAAGTTGGCAGAGCGGCAGGCAGAGAGAGGGGGAAGCAGGCTTCCTGCTGAGCAGAGAGCCCGATGTGGGGCTGGATCCCAGGACGCCGGGATCATGATCTGAGCCAAAGTCAGAGGCTTTAACCCACTGAGCCACCCAGGCACCCTATGGGTTTTAATTTTAACTAGGGTAAACAGGCACCCTATGGGTTGTGATTTTAACTAGGGTAGACAGGTTACCCTCACTGGGAAAGTAACATTTGTGCAAAGACTTGCAAGAGGTGAGGGTATTTGTTATTTGGATATCTGGGGGAAGAGTGTTCTGCTCAGAAAGAATAGTGAAAGCAAAATGAGTTGGGAGCATACCTGCCATTTTCTAGAAACTGCAAGGAGGCCATTTTGGCTGAAGCTGACTGGATAGAGTAATATATAGATGTCACAGACATACAACCGGGCTAAATCTTGGAGGGCCTTTGTTGGCTAGAGTAAGGCCTATCTGGTAACTTCTTGCCTGTATATATTCTTGTAGTTAAATTCCTTTTCTCTCCTCCCTCCCTCCCTCCCTCCCTCCCTTCCTTCCTTTTTTAGTTTGCAAAGTTTTAAAATATGCTTATTATAGATTTAATGGTGAACTCACTCCCGTTAGTGTAGATCCTCCACCGTATATGTTAGATATTCTGTAAGTTTCGTCTTCTTGAAGTCTTTCTCAGAACTTTCTGACCTGCTGTGATGTGGGTTTGCCTCTGCCGCATAGCTGTTTCCTTAAGAACTCCTGTAAGAGTTCACTTTACCATCCTGAGGATTGCTTTCATATTTTTTGTTGCATCACCTGTTTCCTGGGACCTGTGTTTCTTTGGTTTATTTTGCTGTTTTGGTGAACTTCTGTAATTCCCTGAGGAAGTATATAGTATAGTAATCCCATGAAAAGTATATAGTTTTCAGGCCTTGAGTGCCTGAAAATGGCATTTATTCTATCTTCATGCTTTATTAAATGATAATTTAGCATGGATAGAATTGTAGGCTGGAAATAACTTTCCTTTTAGAATTTTGAGGATATTGTTCCATTGTCGTCTGGCTTCTAGTGCTGCCCTTAAGAATCCTCATGCACGTATTTTTCCCTGTATTTTTTCGTCTTCCTTTTTTCTGGAAACTCAGATTCTTTTTTTTTTTTTTTTTCTTTTTTAAAGATTTTATTTACTTATTTGACAGACAGATCACAAGTTGGTAGAGAAGCAGG
The DNA here is from genome assembly GCA_004024625.1 of Mellivora capensis. NCBI lineage: Eukaryota > Metazoa > Chordata > Mammalia > Carnivora > Mustelidae > Mellivora > Mellivora capensis. The sequence continues at coordinate 266,583 of PISX010000293.1, forward strand.
AAGAGAGAGAGAGGAGGAAGCAGGCTCCCTGCTGAGCAGAGAGCCTGATGTTGGGCTCCATCCCAGGATCCTGGGATCATGACCTGAGCCTAAGTCAGAGGCTTTAACCCACTGAGCCACCCAGGTGCCCCTGGAAATTCAGATTCTTTTTTATTTTCCCACAGTGTTCTGAAACTTGGTCGTGTTATGTCTTGGAGTTGTTTATTTCCATACTGTTGGCCCTTCGGTTTGAATACTCACTTTTTGAGAAAATTTACTGAATTATTTCTTTGATTGTTTCTTCCCCTCTGTTTTCTTTTTTCTCTCTGGAATTTCTGTTCTCTAGATGTTAGTCTTATTGAACTTACCTTTATTCTTATTCTCTTTTTTCCCCCTTTATTTTTGTTGAAAAAGAGAAGCAAAAGATTATTTTAATTCTTTCTATATAAATGTATATACTTAATGAAAAAAGTAGTTTGAAGCACTTTTGAGATCCATTATAAATATAATGAATTAGTGATATGTAATATACAATTTAGAAAGAAAAATCTATGTTCTGGTTAATTTTTTTCTGATATATCTTTTTTTTTTTAATTTTCTGTCGCTCTTTTTTTTTGAACTAGGCAGTGTGATTTTTTTTTTTTTTAAAGATTTTATTTATTTGACAGAGAGAGATCACAAGTAGGCAGAGAGGCAGGCAGAGAGAGAGGGGGAAGCAGGTTCCTTGCTAAGCAGAGAGTCCGATGCTGGTCTCTATCCCAGGACCCTGAAATCATGACCTGAACCGAAGGCAGAGGCTTAACCCACTGAACCACCCAGGTGCCCCACATTGTGATTTTTTGTTTCAGTTTTTCTATTTCTCATTTTTAGATGTTCTCTGTAGTTATTTTATGAATCTCTCTTAAGAGGAGAAAAGAATTGAAATGAGTATTCAGTGAGCTACTAGTTTTTTTTTTTTAAAGATTTAATTTATTTATTTGTCAGAGAGAGAGCACAAACCAGGAGTGGCAGGCAGAGCAGGCAGAGGGAGAAGCAGGCTTCCCACTAAGCAAGGAGCCCAATGTGGGACTTGATCTCAGGACACTGGGATCATAACCTGAGCCGAAAGCAGCCACTTAACTGACTGAGCCACCCAGGCATCCCTGTTTTGAGGTACACAGTACGTACTCAGGATATGACAGTAGTGGATAAATGTAGTATTATTAATTTTTTCCTTTTGATTTGTTTGTACTCCTGCCTTAAAAAGTCAGTTTGCTGTATCATCCTTAAGAAATTTGGAAATTGGGGTGCTTGGGTGGCTTAGTTGGTTAAGCATCTGCCTTTGGCTCAGGTCATGATCTCCAGGTCCTGGGGTCAAGTCCTGCATCGGGTTTCCTGCTCATCTGGGAGTCTCCTTTCTTTCTCTCCCTCCTTCTGTGCCCCTCCCCACTGCTTATTGTCTCTCTCTCAAATAAATAAATAAAATCTTAAAAAAAAAAAGAAATTTGAAAATCAGTTGCAAGTCTAGTTAATTAAAAAATTAAAATTGTTTATTTTATTTTGCATATTGTTTTCCAATCTGAAATAACAGACCTTTGTTTTATTTTGGATACAGTTGAGTGATCACATGCACAGTTAGAGGTCTTTACATTTCATAAAATTGAATCTAATTGTATTTGCTGCAAATTACTATTTTCTTCAAACATTTCTTTTCGTTATAAAATAAACACGTTACAAGTATAAGAAAATTGTGTTGTTTTATTTTTTCTTTCAACTTCTTAAATGAAGTGTGGTCTCTTATGTTTGTTTTTATAGCTCAGATACCGTATTTCCTGGCATAGATTCACATCAAGTCTTGAACTTAAATTTTGCTATTAGAAAGGGGGTAGCGTGTGTTTTGCTTTCCCCAGCTCCGTTTTCTGGGGCGAATTTTGTCAAGTCCAGATGGTGCATGTATTGTTCCCATGACATTCTGCTTGCTGCTTTGATTTGTGAGGTGGGCCTGTTTCTTTGCTTGGATCTTCTTTGGTACAATGTTTTATTATGTTCAAGCCAGGTTTTGCTCTTTGTTCTTTTAAGGCCTTTTGTTTGTTTGTTTTACTCAACTTGATTTTGTCGTTTTAAAGCCTAGATGTTAATACCTTTCTTGGTACATAGATACTTTTAAAAAATTTGTATTTTATTTTACTTTCTTAGCACATATATACATCTATAAAAATTTAATTTGTTGTCCATTTAAAAAAGTGCATTCTGTTAGAGGGATTGGAAGTCCTGACCTCAAGGCCTCATATTCCCTCCCCCCACCCAAAGATTTTTATTTATTTATTTTTGAGAGCAAGAGGGAGAGAGAGCATGAGCCGGGGAAGGGGCAGAGGGAGAGGCAGGCTCCCTGTGAGCAGGGAGCCCAGTGTGGAGTTCGATCCCAGGACCCTGGGCCCATGACCTGAGCTGGAGGCAGATGCTTAGCCCACTGAGCCACTCAGGCACCTCAAGGCCTTATATTCTTGAGTGAGAAATTATATTTATATTTATATATATATGTGTGTATATATATATATATATACACACACACACACGTATGTGTAATATATATATTTCTAATGTCTGACATTTTCTCTAATAAAAGTTTATACAAATATGTATGTGTATTTATATTGTGTGTGTGTGTGTACTGGATTGCAGGCCAGAAATATGTAAGGGTCTTAAGAGGGTGCAGGTACAGTGATGGGGATCCAGAAGACAGAGATCTTCCTTCCTTGGAAGATAAAAGAAGTATGGCAGGCCATTGCTTCAGACAATGGCTGCAGTCTGGCATGATGGCTATTCCAGGCAAGGTGACAGTGTGAACAGTGACAAGAGGAAGGGAGCTACGTGGGGAAATTGCAGGTGGTGTAGTCTGGCTGACAGTGTGGGGGGTGTGTGGCAGGGGAGGAGAGGTTGGGGTCTTGGAAAGGCAAGTTGAGGTCAGATAATTGAGACCTTGAGTGGCAGCTTATTCTTTAGGAAACTCAGATTTTTGAGAAGAGAAAATTGGATTGTGTATACTAAGAGGAATATTAATTCAGCTGGGAAAGACTAGAGGCTGGGTGACTCTTAGCTGATAATGTCTTAGGCCACAGCCAACGAGAGCCCATTTGTTTTCTTACATAGATTTGCTCTTCTCAGTTTGTGTAACATTTTGGGCATGACTTAGGTATTTTTTTCTATTTTGATGAACTGAATCCTGTATCTCCAGTTAGAATGTCGAATATCTGAAGGCACAGAATGTGTAATGTACATTTTTCTAGAAGTCCTTGCCTCTAGTATAAGATTCTGTTTTGCTGATTGATAACTCTCCCTTTGTGGGTTTCTTGGATAAGTGATTTTAATTTCCTGAGTGGAAAAGAAAGATTAAGTTTCTTTTGATTTTTTTTCTCTTCCCTTTTTCTTCTATTTTGTATTCTTTTTCATTCCTTCCATTTCTTTTTTTATTTTTTTAAAGATTTTATTTGACAGAGAGAGAGCGAGCATAAACAGGGGGAATGGCAGGCAAAGGGAGAAGGAGAAGCAGGCTCCCCACAGAGCAGGGGGAGCCTGGTGTGGCACTCTATCCCAGGACACTGGGATCGTGACCTGAGTTGAAGGCAGTCACTTATCCAACTGAGCCACCCAGGTGCCCTCATTCCTCCCATTTCTGTTTTATTTTTCTTGTCCCTTTTTTTTTTTTTTTAAATTTCTTGTCCCTTTTAAAAGAAGTGTGTTTTATATATTAATCTTTCCCTGTTTTGTTTGTTTTGCCTAGTTTATTTCATACGGACTACTCCACTGTCTTGATTTATTACAAAGGTCAATATTTGATTTCTTTTTTCCTGGCAGGATTTCAGGAGGTAAGTGGGGCTCACTTGGCGCCATAGGTTTGAAATTATTATTCACTAAATAAATGCTTATTACATGATAACAATTTGTCATAAGTTGGATTCTGTTTCTTACTCTTAAATCTTTCACTTTATGGCCCAGGAGCTATGCAAATTGTAGGTGTTTTTATGGGGGGGGGGTCTCTGTAAAATTTTGGAATTTTAACTATGTATCAAACCACAGAAAGAAGGCCTGTTCTGGGTTCTGCAATCACATCCAATTCTTGATAGCAGTCAACTTGGAGATGGATGACTGGATTAAAGTTTTGGAATGAAAATTGTTATAAAGCACGGGGTATGTGTAAATGCCCTGTTGTGCCTGACAAAAATATTGCTAGGGTGTTTGTTTTTTTCCATTATGCAGTCTTTTTTAAATGAAAGAAGCTGAAATATTCATCACATTTTAATTTATTTTTGGTTACTCTAGTAACGTGAGCCCGTGATATATACCATCTACAAGGATCTTATAAATGTGAAATAAATCAGCCAGAGTGGGGTTGGAATACATTGGTGTTGTATAAACTCAAGGTTTTATGAAATTCATTGTTTTGCCTGATGCTGCAAGCATTGTTGAAGAAGAAAATTGGGGAACAGGAAACAAAAATTAATTGAGCAGGTTCAGGTTAACTCTGTGGATTTGCTGATTTCGACCATTTCCTTCTTTACATGCCCTCACTGCCTAATGAATGTATTTTATTCCCCTCCCTCAGGCTCCGTCCTCTGCCTGCTCCCCTTTGAGACCCACCCCAGAACCTCCCTGCCTTACCTTTGTTCTTTGTATTCTCTGTTAATAGTGGTTTAGATTACACCTTGATTACAACTAAGGAATTTCTTGTCTCCTCAGTGTTCTTAGAGGGGACTGCAGTCAGCCTGTAGTACTGTGTGCTCAGTGGGGATTCCCACGTAGTGCCTCCCTCTGGCAGTCTACAGTCGATTTGGGGACTCCTAGTCACAGAGAAGGACACGCAGTGTGAGCTGAGTTTAAGTAGAAGACTTTATCTTGTCTGTATTTTTATTTTTATTATTTATTTATTTTTAAAATATTTTATTTATTTATTTGACAGACACAGAGAGAGAGATCACAAGTAGGCAGAGAGGCAGGCAGAGAGAGAGAAGGAGGAAGCAGGCTCCCCGCCGAGCAGAGAGCCTGATGCGGGGCTCGATTCCAGGACCCTGAGACCATGACCTGAGCCGAAGGCAGAGGCTTAACCCACTGAGCCACCCAGGTGCCCCTTGTCTGTATTTTTTTTTTTTTTTTAAGATTTTATTTATTTATTTGGCAGACAGAGATCACAAGTAGGCAGACAGTCAGGCAGAGAGAGAGGAGGAAACAGGCTCCCCGCTGAGCAAAGAGCCCGATGTGGGGGCTCGATCCCAGGACTCTGGGATCATGACCTAAGCCGAAGGCAGAGGCTTTAACCCACTGAGCCACCCAGGCGCCCCCCCGTCTGTATTTTTAAATGACACTGCTTCCAACAGAATATAGCTTTTTGGTTTTTAATTTCATTGTGAATTTCTACAAGCAAAATTAGATATATTCTGGACACCTGGGTGGCTTAGTTGGTTAAGCCACTGCCTTCAGCTCAGGTCATGATCCCAGAGTCCTGGGATCGATAAATAAATAAATAAATAAATAAATAAGATCTTTAAAAAGTTGGACATACCCAACTTTAAATGTCCAACAGTTCCTTGATAACTACACAAAGAGTGTTTGAAGGTAACTTCTTTTAGACGCTAATCTACATCTCAGCAGTGACAAACAATAGCGAATATGCCTTCTTTCTCTGACCCCTTTGAGAAGCCACCCATGCCCAGAATCCTTGATGACTTTTTGATACTGATTGTAAGTGTGTGATTCAGTGATTTTTTTTCCATAAGTGTTCATAATTGTGCAGTTGAGCACTGCCATTCGCTTAGGTTATTTCCATCACTCCTAACTTTCTCTCGTGCCGATGAGTTTTATGGGATGCAAACTATCAGTAAAACTGTAGTAAATAAGGAATGAATAAGAAAAAAACCTACACAGGCCTTCATTTGAACATTTTTGATGTTAAGAAAAATACTCAGCTTTATGTTAAGAAAGATACTCCTGCTGTCTGTGGGGAAGAGCCGTGACTAATAATGTGTGTCACAGTTGTGCCAAGGGAGAATCCAAACATTTGGGTGGTGGCAAATTTTTTTTTTCTCTCAGCTGTTTCAGGGCAAATACAGTTTATACAGAAAGAACTCGAGACAACATTTTTAGGGAATAATAAGCTATGGTTGCCTTAAACTAGGTTACAATCAGATTACGAAGGTCTCCGTTTGAAGAATAGTTAGGAATCGACGCACCAGTTGGAGGCGCTGCTGACCGCAGGGAAGGTCAGAGGGTGGAATGGGACCCAGAAGGCTCTTCGTTTTCAGGGGAGACTGAGGAATACCAGCAGGCACTGGCGGCTTCAGTGGTAATGGGCTATGCCTTATGTATGTTGACGTGGTCATCTCCTGTGGGTTTCTGATTTCCCCTACGCAAAATCGTAGCCATTTTAAACACATGAGCGCTTTATACTCATGGGGTAGAGGCAACAGCCCAAATAAAACAGCTAGCGCTTGGTGGGAAATCAAAAATGTTTGTTGTGTGAATGAGCTCTCAAGTGACAGGATGATAACTTCCGCTGCAACAGAATGGAAGGAAAACAGTCTTGGGGATAGAAAGGGTGCTGAAGGGCCACAGTCTCTTCTTAATACATCACTTTCGTCTAGGGAAGTTGTACATGGGTGCCTCAGATGTTTAAATTTGATCTTGTGAAGAGGGTAGTGTTGAGCGTTTCCTACCTTAAAGGTTTATCCAAGGGTTTAGTGGATTTTATTCTCCTCCTATGAAGTAGAACTTCTATTAAGATCTACGAGATGCACTTGGAAGCCAATCAGTGGATTTTCACAGCCATTACGTTGCTGTAACATTGCCCATCTTTCTGGTTCCTAAGGTCATACGTATTCTCTGAGAATCATGGCATTGCTAAGTGAAAGATGTGCTCTATTGACAGCTGGAGGACCAGTTAAGGATAAATGGCGTTAAGATATTTTTCATAAACCCTAACTAGATAAGATTAATAATTTTATGAAGGATCACTTCTAGAAAAGGAAAGAGAGTCCTGTAGTTGTGATCATTGCCCATTATCTCCCACCGAAGTGAGAGAGTGCATTTGGCCTTTGATAATGTGGGTGCTATTGGCATTTGAGAGACGAATGTGTAGCCTTATACCTGAGAAGTGTGAATGTCAGTAATTGAGTTGACCTTCTATTAAGGAGTTTTTCATTTTGCCTCTCAATTTCTCATTTCTCCAGGATGAGAAAATTCTCTTTTTTCTAAGCGCAGGTCAGTTTTTTGAGGAGAGGTGAAGGGTGCTGTAGTCTGTGGAGAGAGCTGCATGGTGTCTTAGAGGTGAAAGCTCTTGGGTGTGAATAAGGGACTTCTGAGCTTCACAGACTAAATTTTTTGGTTTTACAGGCATTTCTGTTGGGGAGACAGGGAAGTGGGGAGTCTTGGCCGTAGCCCGTGATCTGTTTTCATCCAGAAGGTGTTACAGAGACGTAGTCGTGTGACTCGGAAGTGTCCTGGGCCTTAGCAGCTTCTACCTGGCTGGCTTTTAAGTCGAAGATTTCGTGTTTGAAGATTCTTTGATAGGAGGGGCTCATTCCCTTTATGTTACAATTACGTGTAAATAGGCCTTTGAAGACCTTTATAAATTTTTTACTCTGTTCAACTGGTAAATCTATCATCTGGTTCCTGCTCCCCCTTGCCTCCTATTTTTCTTTCGGAGTGTTCTGGTTATAGTTTAAGTTGATATAACTTTATTTTTTCTTTTAACAAATTTTAATTATGGAAATGTTCAAGCATACACAGAAATTCAGTGACCAGTATAACGAATCTACCTATTACCCAGCAGATATAACTTTTTAGGCAAGATATTTTGTACCTTGTTTATACGCCCCACCTTCCGGTTATAAGGACTACTCTATAATTCCTCTGCAAAGCTTTATGACAATGCAATTTTAGGAAGTAACTTGGGCCCGATTGAATTTTTTCTTCTACCTGGAGCGATGCTAGCTGTTGCGCGTTCCCTTTGGGAGTAGAGAGCTGAAAGAAGACTCCTGAGTTACGTTTAGCTTATTTTATAGGAATGAGGGAGTGTTGTTTAATTATGTTTTATGGACAAATAGAAAATTAAAACAATATGTTTCTGACCTAATAGAATGTGTACTGGAGGGGACAGGCGATCTGAATTCTGTTCTTGATTCTGCTTATTAGCTGTGAAATTTCAAGCTAAGTCATTCTTTCTGAACCAGTTGCTGGCATTGCACTGGGCACAGATAGTAGATGGTTTTAGTAAGCTGCTCAAATACTTACGAGGTCTGGTGCAGACTACAGGCAGCATTTAACAGAGGAAGATTGTGGTAGGAGGTTTAGTAGAATGCATTCGAGACAGACCCATTGTCAGGGATACTTGGCAGGCCCCAGTAAGGGTTCAAAGACCAAACTTCTTTTCCTGGGAGAAAAGTTTGAGAAAGAGTTTAGCAATTGAACTACTTATACTGGAGTAGAAGGGGAATTTGCTTTCAGAACCTGGGTAGTTCTGGAATCAGGATCCAAGGTAGACATGGAGGGGACAAGATGGGCGGATGCTGAACGTACTGGGCTTTTGCAGCCGTGTTGCTTAAATCCGTCCTGAGGACTGGGAGGGAATGAAGTCTTCAGATGATCACTGGCATCAGCTGTGGGTTGAGGGAAGGACACAGGGTCAAAGACCTCTGGGAAATCTAAATTAACTTCTTAATTAATACTTCTGTGGACATTCTGCTTGCTGGGGTAGCAGTTCTTAACAAGATCTGGACAACAGAATCACCTATTGGAAAACAAGTTTTAAATATGCGTATACCGAGGCTGTGCTGTTAGAGGCTTGATCAGGTAAGGTATAGGATGGGCTGGTAGCATCTGTTATAGGGGATTCTGATTCCCCTACCACTTGCGCTAAGACTTTGAAAGATGAAATAAAATGAATAAGACTCTTTTTCTTATCCTTGCTTTTGAAGTTGCCCTAATGAAGGATAGGAATAAATTTCATTTGAGGTGTCACCTCCTTTCCGTAGCTTATGGCTACCTGGATTGAGAAGCGCTGTGAGCCCAGTTCTGTAGTTTACCAACTCCCATTCTGGATTACTCTAGACCTATATAAATTCTTCTATTTCTCAAAATACACCCCCCCCTTTTTATTTTTTTATTTTTTTATTTTTTTTAATTTTATTTGTCAGAGAGAGGGAGAGAGAGCAAGCACAGGCAGACAGAGTGGCAGGCAGAGGCATAGGGAGAAGCAGGCTCCCTGCCGAGCAAGGAGCCCGACGCGGGACTCGATCCCAGGACGCTGGGACCATGACCTGAGCCAAAGGCAGCCGCTTAACCAACTGAGCCACCCAGGCGTCCCAACACCCCCCCCCTTTTTTAAATAAAAAGGCTTAGTTTTCTTGATAAGTTTCATCAAGCTCTTAAGCAATAATTACTATTTTTATGCCAAAATAGAGATCAAAATGCTTTTGTTCTTCAAGATATTTGTGCTTTTTGTTTTTCCTTTTTCTTCTCCCCTCATTTATCTATACCTTGTCATAGCTTTGCATCGCCGGTGCTGACTGCAGGGCCTTGCATAGGATATCAGTAAATGTTGGGTCAGTTGTTAGCATTTACTTGGCTTTGTCAAAACATGGAAAAGGGAAAACGCAGTGTACAGATGCACTGGAGTGTAAACGTCACGAGGGCAGGAACTGTATCTGTGTTATTCGAGCTCTGTTTCCAGTGCTTAGAGTGCAGCCTGGTACATAGGGTGCTCGGTAAATATAAGTAAATGAATGAAAACCGAGTTTGGAATTAAATGTAAGAGCTCAGGCTGAGGAGCTGTACGGATGGAAGGCCTGAACCAGGTTCTTTTTTTAAAACCTGTCTTAGATGAAATTACAGTCTCGTTAACCTCTGGGACTATAAGTGCCTTCAGGGCAGGAGAAATTTGGTTTCCTTACACAGCATTTCTTACACTGCCAGCACAGTCCCTTGCAAAATTTGGGTACTTCTTAGATGGACATGGAATTGACTTAATCTGAAGTTCTTAAGGTTATAACTGAGCCATTTTAGAATCCATTACTGATTACCAGATACTTACTGATCTCAGTCTTCACAATTCAGTAAGATGGTATCCTAACTGCTCTTGTGTAGATGAAGCTGAGCTCTGAGAGGTTGAGACTCTCTAAGACTGTTACGTGGTAAGCTCGTGTCTTCTGATAATCACGCTTGGTAGGCTTTTCTCTGTACCGGGATTGGAAAACTATGGCCTGTGGCCAAATCTGACCTGTTTCTGTGTAGCCTGGGAGCCAAAGATGGATTTTAACATTTTTTAAATGTTTGGGGAAAAAAAAGAGTATCTTATAGCCCATGAAAACTATATGAAATTCAAATTTCAGTGTCCACAGATATAATTTTATTACAACTTGGTCACACTTTTAAAAAAATATTATCTATGCTTTTTTGTACTATGACAGAGTAGTTGTGAAAGAGACCATTATGGCCCACAGATCTTAAAATATGTCTTGTCTCTCTCTCTTTTTTAAAGACTTTATTTATTTGACAGAGAGAGTGAACGAACACAAGCAGGGGGAGCTGGGGGAGTGACAGAGGGAGAGGGAGAAGCAGGCCTCTGCTGAGCAGGGAGCCTGATGTGAGGCTTGATCTCAGGACCCTGGGATCATGACCTGAGCTGAAGGCAGACGCTTAACTGACTGAGCCACCCAGGCACCCCTATTCTCTGTTTTTTTTTTTTTTTTTTTTTTTTTTTTAATAGAAAATGTTTGCTGACATCTACTCTGTGCCAGCCAACCTTCTATCTGGGTATGGGTTCAATTCTGCTTAGAAGATGTAAAATAAGGAATATTGAACTTTATATATAGATTTCCTTATACCCCTTGGTTCTAAATTCCAAGTTGTATTTTAAGGAATTTCTAACCAGGTGCCACTCAGCTTTAAATACATTAAATGTATAATTATTAAATTGCTAGAAAAATATGATGACTTTTATTACTAAACTAAGCACTCTTCTCCCATCCAAGAAAAACCCTCATTGTTTTGCCTTCAACAACTAACCATTCATGAAAATCAGTTTTCTGTGATCATTCCTAAGTTGGATTGACTGAATAGTGTCATGCTTCATAATTTGTTTTCTAGTGAACTGTGCCCTCCAGAGCTCAGATTATAGATTTAAGCATGATGTAAAGCTGCGCTCTCATGTGGTCTCTGTACTGGCAGCATCAGAATCCCTGCGAGAGATTGTTAGACATGTAGACTCTTGGACTCCATCCTAGGCCTACCGAATGTAGACCTCTGGGGAAGTGGCCCAGCTTTCCGGTTTTGCAAACACTGTAGTTGATTCTGATGCATACGTGTGTCTGAGAACCACTGATGTAAGGAGTCACGATTAGGAATGTTTCCTTCCCACCAGCCCTTTATCTAATAAATAGACATAAGCAGAATTCTAAATTTTGAAGTGGTAAGATTTTCGAAATAAAGAATGTGTAAGCTATACCAAAAATGAGTTAAAATGGATTAACAGTTTCCATTATCCCAAGAGAGGACTAACTTCTAGCTGTGAAATAGTAGGTAACAATTTTTGAGCCCGTGTTTTGACAGGCACAGATCTTAGGCACTTCTTAAGCTTGAGACCTGCAGTTTCTTTTCTTTCTTCCCCTTCTGCGGGTTGTATGCTGCAAGCCCAGTGGTCATTGGACAGAGCATGTACAAGGTGTCTCCTTGTGTTTCAGACTTCAGTCTTTCCTCTGCTTTAAGAAGTCTTGAGCCACTAGATGGCAGAGTCTTCCAACAGTTATTAGATGAAAGACCCTTCTTAATAAACCATTTGTGATCCTTCTTGGAAATAATTTGTAGTGTCTCATTTAACTTTCCCAGTTCATCAGGATCACGTGTGGTGTGGTGCTGAGGGACACACATTCTGTCCCTACCTCCCTTTTTTCGGGTGGCCTTGACCACCCCGTGTCAGTGCCCCTTGTGTTGCTCCGGCCTCTGCCTTTACCTGCTCATTGAATTCACCCCTTCTGGTGTTTTTAGCTTCATCGGTCACAGTTTATTTTTGTTGTATGATCCCTGTGTTCCTGCTCTGAGTTTTAGACTCTTAGCCTGTCAGAGCTGGAAAAGAGGTTCATCCATCATTTGGCTCAGCCCCTTTATTTCTCAGGTGGGAGAGCTGAAGCCTGGGGAGGTTAAGCCAAGGACAAGGACTGTGTCTTATTTATCTTTGTGCCCTGTAGCGTGCAGATAGAGGTTTCCTGAGTGGAGCAATTGTGGTAAACGCTGTGGAGAATACAGATAGAATCTCTGTGCCCAAGTGGCTCCAGGTTTACAAATGGAGGCATGACTTAAATGACTGTTCCAGTGTACAGGGAGAAGGTGATAAGTGCCTAAGGAGGGAGCAAGACAGACTATTTTGTAATGTTAAGGACCCCTTGGAACTTTGTCTCCTGATCCTCCTGCTTCCTTTTATAGGCTAGAAGCATGCACTGCGTTCATTTTTCCCCAATCACGCCATTTTACAAACTAGACTCTGTTCTTTGACATCGAGTTCCCTTGGCTTAGGATGCTCTTTACCTGATCCCTTTATCTGTCTGGGAAATTGTTTGAAGAGTAAACTTTTTGCTGCTGTTAAGCCTGTGAAGCCTTCCTTGGCCTTTTCCTCCATGCAGCTTACTTACCTGTCCTTTGGACTGTCTTTATACCTAACTCCAAGGTCATTGGCGGGGCACTATGCAAGTGGCTTGTGTTGACTTGTCCTATCCCCTGGAGTGTCTGTGCTCATTTTCATTCCTGTGTGTCAATATATCTCCAAGGCCATCCGGGGAATGGAAGGTAGGGACAGGAAGCGTGCCCCTAAGCACCACACCGTGTTGGTCCTGATGAACTGGGAAAGCTAAATGTGACACCACAAATTGAAGCCAAGAAGAATTATAAATGGTTTATTAAGAAGCTTCTTCAGTTGCTTAGCATAGTCGTCATTGCTTAGCTCACAATCTGCATGTAGCAAATATTGGTGGGATGTAGGGATGTCTCTCTTTTTTTTTTTTTTAAAGATTTTATTTATTTATTTGACAGACAGGTCACAAGCAGGCAGAGAAGCATGCAGAGAGAGAGAGAGGGAAGCAGGCTCCCTGCCAAGCAGAGAGCCCGATGCGGGGCTCGATCCTAGGATCCCGGGATCATGACCTGAGCCAAAGGCAGAGGCTTAACCCACTGAGCCACCCAGGTGCCCTAATGTCTTAAGATTACATTTTTGCAAAGGTATTAGAATCTAAGACCCAAGATTTTCCTATTTTCCACAAAATTTTGAGGTCAAAGATTATTGGGCAAGTTAATCTCTCTCTTTTTCTCTCTGTCTGCCTCCTTCCTTCTTTTTGATAAGAAGTGTAGTTTTAATTCACACACATCATGTGCTTTAGTCTAGAGAACTTAATTTGTACTCTGGAAAATCTATTTTGGTTTATTTATTTATTTTTTTAAGATTTTATTTTATTTTTTGACAGAGATCACAATTAGGCAGAGAGACCGGTAGAGAGAGAGGAGGAAGCAGGCTCCCTGCTGAGCAGAGAGCCAGCCCAATGCGGGGCTCGATCCCAGGACTCTGAGATCATGACCTGAGCTGAAGGCAGAGGCTCTAGCCCCCTGAGCCACCCAGGCGTCCCGGTTTATGTTTTTATAGAAAAATTTTAAAACAGTTACTTTAAGATGTGATTTTTAAAGTAAGCACCTAAGAGTCTAGTATATTTATTTTGTATATTTAAGGAGGTAATGGTTACCACTGCATGTAAGTATTCTGGATGGAGGAAATTACTGCAACAGAACAACATTAATGATACAAGCCCGGTGGTGGGTACTAAGGAGGGCATATATTGCATGGAGCACTGGGTGTGGTGCATAAACAATGAATCTTGGAACACTGAAAAAATAAAGTAAAAAAAAAAGTTATTTTCTACAGTATTGTCTGTTTGAGAACTTACTTTCTGTGAAAATCTAACAGTCCCTTTAGGAGTAAATCACAGAATGCTTAAGCTGTAGCCATTAATGTATAAACAACCTCAAAATGTCACAAAGTAAATGATATGCTAATTTTATTTTGAGTATTTGGCTAGACTTGTGGCTTGGTGTTCTGTGTTAGAGCCAATTTACTGAATTTTCTCTCCTGGACTTCATTAACTGGAAAAATTTATGTACGTAATTGGGGATACTCTATCTTGATGTTCTTCTTTTTAGGCTAAAGAGAGAGAGAGTGACGTAATGCACACCTAAGTACCTACTGAGCATTAACAAATATTAAGCTTTTCTTTTTTACTTAAGGTGTGTGGGTGTGTGTACATACACATACGTGAATAAAAGGCAATACAAACAAAACTTCCTACTTCCATTGCTTTTTCTCACTATCCCTTTCTAGAGGTCACTACTCATGATTTTGTTGTGTAGCCTTCTCTATCTATCTATCCATCCATCTTTCTACTGTAGTTATATTGCACGTTTCCCTGAACAACTTACTGAATTTATCCATCCCTTGTGGACATTTAAAATACTTCTAATTTTCCTTTATTATAAATAGTGCTCCATGAAATATTCTTTTACCGAGAGATAAATATACCCGCACAAGAATGTCTCTAGCATTTCCTTAGAACATTTGTGGGATTGTTAGGTGTAGTGTTTGTTTCGTATTGTCATGTCATTCTCCACAGTGATTGCTCCAGTTTACAGTTTCAGCAGTACTTTATAAGAGTGCTGTGTCCTTAAACATTCTCTGTATTGTTTTACTGATTTTTTTTTTGTAAACATAAACTATATGCCCGCATGGGGCTCGAACTCACAACACCAAGATCAAGAGTCGCGTGCTTTACCAACTGAGCCAGCCAGATGCCCCTAAATCCTCAATCTCTCTGTTTTAATCCACATTATGGACTTTTGGATTTCACCTTTCGTGACTTGCTTTCTTCTTTGTTTTTCTTTTGGGCTGATTGTGGTATGTAAATTGCTTGCTAATACTATTACTCTTACGTACTTTCCTGGTGTGTGATTTATCTTTGTATGGATAGAAGTTTTAGATTTCAATATGGTGAAATTGGAAGAAGAACGTCTTAATTACACTAGGAAGTATTTGCAGGCCAAGATGCACAAAGCACAGGTCATAAAGGGAAAGATTATCGGTGTGAATGGAGTGGGCTTTTCTTAGACCTGTACATGCCCTTGTGAATTTTAGACTTGTTTAGTTCTGTCACATCAGTTTCAGTTCCATGAAAGATTCTGTTGGGATTTTATTTGAAATTTTATTCAATTTATAGATAAAGGAGAATTGACATCTTTAAGGTTTTGAGAGTTTGTTGAAGAGCATGGTATTTTTCTCTTTATTCATGGCTTTGTCTTTCACTAATATCTTGAATTTTTTTTCCTAATACGTTGCTTTACCAGATTATCAGTTTAACATTATCTAGTGCTGTCTTTATCAGTGAATCACCCTCTTCCCCCATTTCTCCCCATCCATGCAGCCTTAAGCTTTCCCCTTCTCCCTGCCTCATCTTCTGGTACTTACTGCTGAAACCTAGCAAGCATGGGGACAAGTGGGGGAATGTGGAGTTGCTGTAGCACCTTTCCCTGTGCTACTTAAGGAGAAAGTTGGAGTTTTAAATTCCGTCACTCAGGAAACATTTGTTCTGTGTACTGTGCTGGGTCTTGGACTTCTCTCCCCTCTTTTTCATTGACTGTTTTCATTCAAATTACATCATTTTACCATCTAGTGAGGACAGTATATGGACTAGTGCCATCATTCTGCTTCTTTTTCCACTTACTCCTCCATTGGGCATTAATGGAGGAAAGGTGGTTTGGAAGCAGATACTGAATCTCTTTTGTTCTTGATGGAGTTTGTCATGTAGCCAATTTGATGTGTGCATGGCTATGGTATTTATCAAAAATCAGAGAGAGGAAGTGTCTTCTAGTGTTAAGACCAAGAGATAAAAAAACCGAAATTTTAGATAGCTTTGTATCTCTTTCAGTAGTCAGACAACTTAGTTCTATACATATGTATGTATGTATGAACATATATAATAAATACATATTTGTTATATATCATATATATATATTTTTGGTTATCAAATAATCCTTTATTGACATATTTTCTTCTGTAGTTCTTTTTTTTTAATTTTTTTTTTTAGATTTTTATTTATTTATTTGACAGACAGAGATCACAAGTAGGCAAGAGAGGCGGGCAGGGAGAGAGAGGAGGAAGCAGGCTCTCCATGGAGCAGAGAGCCCGATGTGGGGCTCGATCCCAGGACCCTGGGATCATGACCTGAGCCGAAGGCAGAGGCTTTAACCCACTGAGCCACCCAGGCGCCCTCTTCTGTAGTTCTTAACTAGTGGGACATTCCACTGCTTCACTGTTGATGTCATCTCTGATGTCATGAAGTGGTCACTGTTGATGTTCCCTGTGATGTCACAAGGATGGTGACCATTAACATTGCAGCCCACAGATTGGACAGTTTCTAGAATCTCTCTAATGGTTCCAGAGAGTTCTCTGGCTAAGGAATGGTACTGCATCAGTCGGGCAGGGTTGACAGTCTCATCAAAATGACACTTCCGTGGGGCGCCTGGGTGGCTCAGTGGGTTAAAGCCTCTGCCTTTGGCTCAGGTCATGATCCCAGGGTCCTGGGATCGAGCCCTGCATCGGGCTCTCTGCGCAGTGGGAGCCTGCTTCTCCCCTCTCTCTCTCTGCCTGCTTTTCTGTCTACTTGTGATCTCTGTTCATCAAATAAATAAAATCTTTAAAAAAAAGTGACACTTCCACCCTGCTAATGTTTTCCTATTTCTTTCTTTCTCTTGGTAGTTCCTTGAGGGCTTCGATGATCAGGGCAGAGGCAGAAGGTACCATTTCAGTCTGGGCCTGTCAGTTCTGAATGGTCAGTTTCACTGTCATCCTCAGACCCCTCTAACCACCAGTTGCCTTGGTAGTGTCATCACCAAACTTTTTTGGAGATAAACCCAGGGGGCCAATTTTGGGGACCAGGGTGTGGCACTGACTTTGCTACCGGGTGCACCTCAGGTCCATCTTTGATCTCATTGGGCTCAAACTCAGGTGGCATGGTGGAGGCTGCGTCCGGATTCTGGATGACTGGAGAGAGTTGCACCTTTGCTTCTGCCAATGCAAAGGCTGAAAGCACGTCTCCTTTTTAGATCTGAAAATTAGATAGGTCCCCTCCAAAACATAGTAGTGCAGATTAAGTAATAATGTCCAGTCCCTTTAGAAAAGAATTATACTGTCAATATAAATACATATGTTGTACATTGAGCCAAGGAAAATTAGTTATTAGGATCTGCTTTATCCTGGCCTTTTGGGGATTTGTTGAATTCTCAGTGTTTTTATTTTTATTATAATTATAGGTTACTAATTTTTTTTAATAGGTTACTAATTTTTAAAGATATGTTTTATGAATCACATATTTCCTGTTTGAAAAAACATTGAGATTAAATCCAGAAATGTTGGGGCGCCTGGGTGGCTCAGTGGTTTAAGCCTCTGTCTTCGGCTCAGGTCATGATCTCAGGGTCCTGGGATCGAGCTCCACATCAGGCCCTCTGCTCGGCAGGGAGCCTGCTTCCTCCTTCTCTCTCTGCCTGCCTCTCTGCATACTTGTGGTCTCTATCTGTCAAATAAATAAATAAAATCTAAAAAAAAAAAATTCAGAAATGTAGATTCAAAATTATCTGTTGTGTTTTTATTTATTCAGAGGACTGTTTTGTGTGTGTGTGTGTGTGTGTGTGTGTGTGTGTGTTTTAAGTAATCTCTATGCCCGGTGGCTTGAACTCATGACCCTGAGATCAAGAGTCCTATGTCTGCTCCACCAACTGAGCCCCAACCAGGTGTTTCCAGGGTTGTTGTTGTTGTATAAACAAATTGACTTAAAAAAATTTCTTTGTAGAATATTTGAAGTCTGTTCTTACAGACAATAGTATATTGACTCCTTTGTGCCAGTCATTCAGTTTCAGCAAACATTTCGCGGCCAATCTTGTTTCATAGATATCTATGAGATAGATAGCCATCCCCCACCCACCTGTTCTGGATTACTTCTAAGTAAATCCTTTTGATATGCCAACACTGAAGAGCTGTACCAAGTGTTGTTTTCTTTTACCTTCCAACTTCTATACAGAACTTGAAGTTTTTTAAGGTTTGGTTTTACTATGAGCATGGTCTAGAAAAAGGGAAAGGCTGACCTGTGTGATGGAGTGCATCCTCTTATAAAACGGGAACATGGTGATAAACAGTACTATGTGTGTTTTGCTTTAAAAGGAGCTTGATAATTGTTTTCTGTTATTTGGAACAGTTGTAGTTCACGTTGGGGGAGCATCAGATGCACAAGACCAGTGAAACCTGTGTCCTGTGTCCTCCCTCACTGTATCGCCTCATTGTCATTGGGAACAAAAATAATTCACTGGTAACTGTAGTGCTTCCCTTACGAGATCAGAACTTTACTTCCCAACTTTTCTCTTTTTCAGACGGATGATTATAATATATATAACATAGTTCCCTGCCAGATTTAGTGAACATGACTTTAAAAATCATGACTGTTTTTGGTGACTGGTTAACAATACTGTGTTGCATTCTAAGAGAGTAGATCTTAAAAGCTTTCATCACAAGGAAAAAAAATTTTTTTAAACTGTATATGGGGTGGATATTAACTAGACTTATGGTAGGGATCATTTCACAATATATACAAATTTTGAATCATTGTGTCGTACACCTGAACTAATATAATGTTATATATCATCTGCACCTCAGTAAAAAAAAAAATTATGGGCTTTATTATTATTGTGTTATTATTATTAATCAGTTTGTGTAGTGTCACAGAGCCTTAGAACTTTTAGTATGTGAGACTGTTTGCCCTGTTGGTACCTCCTCTCTGACTGCCAAGGAAGTAGAACAAACAGTAAACAGATCACAATGTACATCTGAACTATTAAATAGTCTTGTTTCAGCATAGTTAGACCACAGAGTTGCTCCCACGCAGGGCACTCCCAGCTGCCTTCGCTAACACCCGTAACTGTATGCAGAGTCCACTGCAACGGATAGATGCATACCTGGGTGTGGTGACAGCTCTGTGTGGTGTCCATACAGTTTTTTCAGTGTTCAGTGTTCAACCTTAAAACATCTTTACTCTTTGTAAAATTCCCATCTGGGTTTCAGGTACTTGAATGCTTAAGCCTTCCTCTATATAAGTGAAGGTGAAAATTCTAATTGAAAATCCATTTGCTTTATTTTTTTCCTCTAAAATACTGAACTTCCGGGACGCCTGGCTGGCTCAGTTGGTTAAGTGGCTGCCTTCGGCTCAGGTCATGATCCCAGCGTCCTGGGATCGAGTCCCACATCGGGCTCCTTGCTCGGCAGGGAGCCTGCTTCTCCCTCTGCCTCTGCCTGCCACTCTGTCTGCCTGTGCTCGCTCTCTCTCTCTCTGACAAATAAATAAATTAAAAAAAAAAATACTGAACTTCCATATATATAGTATATAGTAATTTTAGTATATAGTACTTTTGCTTTAGTTTTCTTTGGGAATGTGACTGTTTCCGCTCTCTTTGTTTTGATGTCCCCTTATTCAGACTGCAATTTATCAGTTCTTCTTATTTTTCTGGTTGTTTTTTTTTTTTTTTAGACTTTTGCTGGTTGGTGGATGCGAAACTGCTGAAGTGGGCATATCAAAAGCTTCTAGCTATGGCCTGTCTGCCTGGAGAGTTCTTTCGGGATCGCCTTATTATAAGCAGGTTACCCACGGTGGAGACAGGGTCACTGCCGTAAGTATCGGGCATTTCACTTTGCGACTAGGCCTCAGGCAGGAGCAGGACGAAGTACTTTGTCTTAAGTGAGGAAAGTGACTTCATGAAATTTTAGTACTTCTTTCCAATATCAGAGTTATCTAAAGTGCTTTTGGTTTCACTTGGTCTCATTTTAATTAACAGCATTGGCAGGTATTAGAAAAGAACCCAACAGGAATCATGTTACTTGCATTTGCTTATTTAGACATTCATGTTTATTTAGCATTTTTTATGGGCTGACAACTGTCTTGACTCCTGCGGTGTGCATCAGCCCCTCAACTCTCATGGCTTCTTGGGGTAGGTATTGTTACTAGCCTGTCTGTTGATGAGGGAAGTAGAGTGTCGTTTAGCAACCACCCTGGGTCCCTGAGCCAGTGAGTGGCAGAGTCAGAGTACAAACTGCAGCCCAAGTTCCCCTGTTCAAGTTCTTTACCGCCACGGCACACGTGCTGGTACTTTGGTCTGCGTTCACCTGGACGACACCCAGCCTTTCACCCCTTTGTTCTGCAGCCGAGCACTCCGGTAGGCTGTAATAGCCAGCACAGGCTGGGTTCCGCTGTGATCATCCAACCGTCCCAGGAACAGATGAAAGCTCCTGGCGTTTCTGTGGGCTACCATATAACCATTCATTCCTTATTTGTGGCAAAGTCGGCTCTTGGTGCCATGACTCCCCTGGACAGTTTGTTCCAAGTGATGACTAGAGAATCCACGCAGGCTGGCGACCTCTTGAGGTTCAAGTATTTCAGTTTATAGGAGCAGAAAGAGAGGGTTCAAAGGTGGAACTTTTCAAACTAGAACTAACATTACCTGTGCTCACAGTTCATGTGTTCTAACTATTCACGTGGCCCCTTCTACCTTCAAGGGCCCTGGGAAGTAGTTCTTCTGTGTGTCCAGAAAGGCAAGATAAAATACTGTTTCCCTATGCAAACTGCTGGAAGTCAAGCACTCAATCACGGTTAGGCGTCCTGTGCTTAGCACATTGCCATGTAGTGGACACTCAGATACTTCTCAAATGAGGGAAGAAACCAAGAACTTAAGGAAAACATGACATAAGCGAATGTGTCATGTTGTTTTTTCCTGCAGTGAATGTATTTGTCCTATTATTTTTGTTTAAAATGCACTGATTTTAAATTAATCCTCTAAAACCACAAATGGTTAAAAGTTTGGTATAAAAAAGGAAATAATGAAGAAGTACTTTTTCTTTTTTTTTTTTTTTAAGGATTTTATTTTATTTATTTGAGAGAGAGAGAGCATGAGAGGAGAGGGGTCACAGGGAGAAACAGACTCCCCGCCGAGCAGGGAGCCCGATTCGGGACTCGGTGTGGGACTCGATCCTGGGACTCCAGGATCATGACCTGAGCCGAAGGCAGTTGCTTAACCAACTGAGCCACCCAGGTGCCCCTGAAGAAGTACTTTTATTTATTTATTTTTATTTTTTATATATTTTTAAAGATTTTACTTATTTATTTGACAGAGAGAGACAGAGATCACAAGTAGCAGAGAGGCAGAGAGAGGGAGGAGGAAGCAAGCTCCCTGCTGAGCAGAAAGCCCCAAGCCCGATGTGGGGCTCGATCCCAGGACCCTGGGATCATGACCAGAGCCAAAGGCAGACGCTTAACCCACTGAGCCACCCAGGCGCCCCCAAAGGAGTACTTTTAAAAAGAAATCTTAAGCAATGATTGAAAGCTTCATTCATTTTTTTTTCTTTAGCTTTTGACATATTTTGAAGTACGTGATTGTGAATTTAACCCAACAAAGTAGTTTTCTTTTTTTTTTAAATTAGCTCATCTTACTGGTTTCTATACTATTAGATCTTATAATAGTTTGCATTTCTGCATGAATTTATAATTGAGGACTGTGCTTTGTGCTTTTCCTTCCATGTTTTACCCCTCTATCCATTCTAGATCCTGCCTCTTCTCCTGCAGGGTGCAGGGAGTTGTCCAGATTGAGTGTTAGTAGCCACACTTCACAGAAAAGGAGCCTAAGACACCAGAACTAAAAATAGGGGAACACAGATGGAACAGGTCTTCTAGTTGCTGCTGAGTACCTTTCCCTGCTCCCCGTATGAAATTATATACAGATCAGTGGTCCTGTCAGATTTATCTCTGATGATTATCCCATAATTCATAAAGAGGTAGGGTTGTTTATACATATTAAATATACGATTTCGCTTTTGCAGGGTCAGTCCTGTTTCTCTCTCTGATTTAATCCATACCCAGCTTGTAGTTTTTTCTGTGATATCCACCTGGGCAGATCTTGGAGTTTGAAACTGTTTTGGCCCTTGAATCAAAGTGTGATGTCTGCAACTTATTTTTAAATGGTTTAGTCAAAAACGTAATTTTTAAGTTTTATTTAAGTAATCTCTACACCCAACACAGGGATCGAACGCATAACCCCAAAATGAAGAGTTGCACGTTCTGTGACTGAGCCAGCCAGGCGCCCCAGTAAGACCCATAATTTAAAAGATGTGTGTATGCACACAGAGATAAAGCAAGTGTGGCAACGCGTTCATAACTGGTGAGCCCAAGCGGAAGGCATACTGGTGTTTTGTTGTGCATTCACTTCAGCCTCTCCATAGCTATGAAATTTGTCAAAATTAAAGGTTGGTTGAGGGGAAAAAAAGAATGGAAAAAATAGGTAAGTGTGGAGAATACAAGGAGAGATGAAGTAGGCAAATGGTGAAAGTCTGTTTCAGTACAGTATAATGGGGCGTGTTTGTGACAGAACGCCTGGGAAAGGAAGAGTCACGGAGTATGGTCGCATCCCATGAAACCTTCCTTCACCTTGGCTTGATTCTCTTGTGCTTTCACTTTGCTCCTCACTGAAGTATTAGAATCTGCTTTGCTATGGTCCTTCCCTCTCCAGCTGAAGCTCCGGGATTGCAGTCTCTTAGAAGAAAATTGCCTGTGCAGTGACAGAATAAGTGGGGGAAGAACACTAAATTGCAAACTGAATGCTCGGCTGTATGATTAATTTCTTCAAATGCCGCAAGTGTATTTTAATTACGTTAGTGGCTATTAAATGTGTCCTGACGCTAAACTTACAGCCATTATGTGTAGCCTGCTCCTGCCTTGAAGTAATTTGAATTACAGGATTAGTTCCTTTTGTCTGGTGGCAGATAACTGCCCTCATCAGTTTGTTTAAGGTTGCTATTGTGTTGGGTGGATATTGATGAAAAAATGCTGCTGACATAGACATTCTAGTCCCTCACAAGGCTGCTAGGTTATAAAAAGGGACTTCGCAAGATTCAATATGTGCACTGACTAAGGTTTCCAAATTAATGTGAGATAGTTTTATTTATTCATTTGTTCAGCATTGAATCACTGCTCTGGTAATAGGAAGGTAGCATCCCTCAAGGGGTTTTACTGTACTGGAGGATGTAGCCATATCCACAGATAGGGGCAGTACACCGTAAGAGTTGCATGCTCTACTTCAGTAACTGGGAGGGAGGAAAGAACCCAGACTTGGGAGTCAGAAGTCTGGGATTGGAATTTTAGTTCATCACTTACACTTGAGTATTAAGGCTTTTGACACAAAGAAGCTAATATATGTGAAGGCGCTTGGTAAGCCATAAAATGATCTATGGTGTTCATTATTATTATCTGTTTGTATTTTTAAGACCAGAATTTTAGGAAATATATAAAAATGAACAAAACTAATTTTTATGTTATTGCCCTTGCTGCTTTTTGGGTGAAGGATGTTTTTGTGGAAAGAACACAGGCTTTTTGGAATCCTGTTTCCCTGAGAAATCCCATTTCCCTCAGAAAATAGAAATAATCAGAGGAATATTTCCACAGGATCCCACCCCCTTCCTGTGTCTCTGTCTGTACACGGTACCTTTTTTCTCATTTTTACAGACAAACTGACCTTGTACCAACTAAGGCCAACCACTCTGTCCTCCAGATCTCACACTCTTGCTTATTGATATTTTTCCTGCATCATGAATTTTGCTGTCGATTAGATTTATCAGCATACAACATGCTTTTATTTTTCCATCATAAAAACCATTTGTTTCATTTGGTTTTGGGGGATTTAGACCCCGCTAAATCCTGCTACCACCCCCATTAATTTCCCTTTCTTCAACATGTTTGAGAGCTGCCTGTATTTGTTGACACTTCTTCTTTCTTTTCTCTCTTGAATTTGAATTCACTTGTGTGGAATTTACCTCCATCATTTCACAGAAACTATCTTGGTGATGTTATCAGTGCCCTCCAGTATTTTACGTTTATCAGTTTTATTGGCTTCCTTCTTTTGTCTCTCTCTCTCTCTCTCCCTCCTTCTGTCCCTCATTCTCTCCCTTTCTCTCCCTCTCCTTCCCTCCCTCCTCTCTTTCCTTCCTTCCTTCCTTCCTTTTAAAAAAGATTTTTATTTATGTATTTGAGAGAGAGCTAGAGAAAACACGACTTGGGGAGAGGGAGAAGCAAGACTCTCTGCTGAGCAGGGAGCCCAATGGGGGACTCTGTCCCAGGACCCTGGGATCATGACCTGGGCCGAAGGAAGACACTTAACCAACTGAGCCACTTGGACGCTCCTGTTGTTATTCTTTAATCCCTGCTAATTGCTTTTACAAAAATCAGTTTATTTTCCTTTTTCCCTTTCTGTTCTCTTCCTTTTTAAAATTGTGTTATTGCTATGTTGACAAAACTTATAATATTTACACATTAGTTTCTACCTCACCCTTACCTTTCTTTAGTCTTTGATGTCCATGTCTTTTTTAGAATGCTGTTACTTCTTTTGTTGAAATGTTCCCATCCAACCATTTCTTGGTTGGATGAAGCTATTTTCTAGTAGATGTGGTTTGTTTTTGTTTTTTAAGATTTTATTTTTAAATAATCTCTACACCCAATGTGGGGCTTGAACTCACTACCCCGAGATCAAGAGCTGCATGCTCTACTGGCTAAGCCAGCCAGGTGCCTCTCTTTTAGTAGACGTTCTAAGAAGGTCTCATAGGTAAAGAGTTCCTTAAGTTCTTGGATGTTTAAAATTGTTTTCTAATAGCCTGGATATTTGAAGGAAAACATGTCTGAATATAAAATCCTTAGTTTACCATTCCTTTCATTGAACTTAAAAAATAGCCACTACTCTATTGCTTTACTTTGTGGAATTTGAAAATTCTCACATTAAATTTTTTTCCCTACAAAGGGAAGCATAGAAATGACATACAAATGTTACTTGACCGTTTTGCTTAGAGTGCCTTGAGGATTTTCGTTTTCTCTGTGTGAAATTTAATAGCTTTCCTGGGATATTTCTAGGAGTTGATTTTTTTTTGGGAGGGGGCTGATTTTCTCAGGTACCCCTGTGGGCTCTTTCAGTGTATAAATTCATATCTTTTTCTATTTCTGGTGAGCTTTCTTAGATGATAACTTTGACAATGTTTTTAGAGAGATGTTATATCCGTTGGCTACCTTCCCTTATCCGTCCTTCCGAGGCCCTGCAGTATTTTCACAGTCTGCTTTTGCTCACCGCCAGGCCTTGTGGTAGGTGTCATGTGGACATGGGAGTTGGCAGGAGGAGTAGAGATGACATCTGGGACTTGGTGATTTTTGTTTTTCTACTTAAAATTATTTTGAAGTTTGGGTTATCTAGTCAGTCTTCAAGTTAAGTTGAGGGCACTTTAAAAAAAATTTTTTTTTTCATTTATTTGAGAAAGAGAGCACATGAGTAATTGGAGGGACAGAGATAGAGAGGGAGAAGTGGGCTCCCTGATTTGGGGCTTGATCCCGGGACCCTGGAATCATAACCGAGCTGAAGGCAGATACCCAACTGACTGAGCCACCCAGGCGCCCCTGAGGCCATGGTTTTCTTGTAGTTCAGCAAGTCTTTCTTCCCCTCCCTCCCTTCCTTTCATCCATCTATCCATTTATTCATCCAAGTAATCTCTGAACCCAACATGGAGCTTGAACTCATGACCCTGGGACCAAGAGTTGCATGCTCTACTGACTGAGTCAGCCAGGCACTTCGTATTTTCTCTTCTTACTCTTTTTTGTTGGAGGAAATATTGGAAGTTATGGAGCTAGGCCATCACTAATGGCTTTAGCTACTTCGAAGTTCTGGTAGGAAAATTTTTAACCTCAACCAAATGGTACTCTTTTTTTGCCCTTTTCTCTTAAGGGAAAATTCATATAATATAAAATCAACCCTTAATCATCTTAAAGGATACAATTTACTTGCATTGAGTATGTTGATGGTGTTGTGCAACCATCACCAGGATCTAGTTCCAGGATATTTTCATCACCCCAAAAGGATACCTTATACCTATTAAGGTATAATTTAGGTATAAAATCCCCGTTGTTCCTCCCTCCAGCTCTTGGCAGCCACTAGTCTATTTCTGTGGATTTACCTGTTCTGTTTCTTATAAATGGAATCATGAAATATGTGACCTTTTGTACCTGGTTTCTTTCATTTAGTGTAATATTTTGTGGATTCATCCAACTTGTAGCATGTATCAGTGCTTCATTTCCTTTCGATGACTGCACAGTATTCCGTTGTGGGGATATACTACATTTTGTTCATTCCTTCTTTAATGGTCATTTGAGTTGTTTCCACTTAATAGTATTGCTGCGAACATTTGTTTGGTATAGTGTTTTTGTTTAAATACCTATTTTTCATTCTTTTGGGTATATACTTAGGATGAAATGACTGGGTCAAATGGTAATTTCATGTTTAGCTTTTTGAGGAACAATCAACTTTTCCCCAGCAGCTGTATTGTTTTATGTTCCCTCAGTAGTGTACTAAATTCTCTGTAGCTCCAATAAAACTTGTTGTTTTCCATTTCTTAAATTATTGCCTTCTCCCCCTCTTGCTTTTATAAATGTATCTCTTAAATCTAAAGATTAAATAATCTTGTGTTATATTATTTCAAATACTGGTTTCTAAATGTTGATTTTTTGGGGGGGTATTTTTCAAGCATAGGATTAATTCCTTAATGAATGAAATTTCTACTAGAAATTTTGACTTTTCCATAATGATGATGGGATAAAAATGATAACCTGGGGAATCTCATTTGAGAAGAGCTTGAGTGGCTTCTAATTTGCATAGATTGTAGTAGACTATTATGTGTGCATTTAAAAAACAAAACATTTGAGTATGGGTGTATGTTGACATATTTGCCATTTGGATTTCTTTTTTCCCCAATAAAAATAGAGTCTCACCAAGATCTTGGACACCTACTGGTGATTTTCTCAACTACTTTTTTATTTTTAGATTTTATTTATTTATTTGTCAGGGAGGGAGGGGCAGAGGGAGAGGGGGAAGCAGACTGCCCAGGATCCCGGGACCCTGGGATCATGACCTGAGCTGAAGGCAGAGGCTTAACTGACTGAGCCATCCACGCACCCCTGTTTTCTCAACTATTTCTTAAAATACTAGGTTTGCTATAGTTTGCATTTCATGATAAAGGAATTTTTACAGTGAGAAAGCATTCTATTAATTCTTCTTTGTCTGATGTGCATTTATTTTGTAGGTACCAAAGACATTGGGATTATTAAGGATGTTAAGTGTCAAGTTTTATAGTCGCCCAGGACAAGAACAGGTAACTCATAATCTTAACCTGTGCTTCTCAGATATTTTCACCCTGAGTACCTTTAAAGGACAATTGAATGAACCTTGAATATACTGCATTGGGATGTGCTCTTAATTGCACACTATGTGGGCATGTACGTAAGTAAAGATTCATGGAACTGTTTGCTGAAATTTCTGGGTTTTACTATATATGATTATCTCAATAAGGAAACTTAAAAAAAAAGAAAAAAAGAATGAACCTAGTCCTTTTAAATCTGGGTCTGTAAGCCAAAGAAATCTCCTGGAATCATTATATTATCTGAAGTTTTTTGTTTTACAATATTTGTGAATTTTGTATCCTTGTCCACAACATATCCTTTTCAGTTTGTTTTGTTGATTAAAAAAAAAAAATCTGAGATTATTGAAGCTCCTAGAAGAAACAAGCCCTGTTGATTTTGGGCTTCAGGTACCATCGTTATATTGTTTTTTCCTCAGTAAGAGATGCGTGGCTCTGTGGGAAGGATGTTTGTCGTTTCATCCTGATGTGAGTGAGACACTCAGGAGCAGCCTTTCCGGGAGATGGTTCTGTTCGCTTTGTGTCTGGCTCTCGCAAGAGTCTTGGCCCATATGGAGGCATCAGATCATTCCCTTCCTATTTTGGGGAGAACCGGACAACCTCATTTTTCTGTTTCTTCAATGTTTTTTACTAACGCAAAGGAAATCATAAGAAAATACAGAAATCATAAGAAACAGGATGAGCATTCTGTTGCTGGGTTTGTATTTAATATATTTAAAATTTTGAGTTCTAGCTATTTCTCTGCTCTTGACTTCAGCTAAATCCTGTATTCTGGATTGGTTTGGTGTGCTCTCTGTAGAAGCAAGCAGTACCGCTACTGTTTATGTCTGGAGAGTCGCTTTCTTGTTGAATCCATATGTTTGTACTATTTTGCAGTTAGCATTCTCTTCTGTCAGTTCGTGGGGTTTGTTTTCATTTTGCAGATGAAGAAACATATGGAAGATCAAGTGACTTGGCCTCTACCTTATACTTGGTTCTTTCTAATTTACTATGGTGCCTCTGTTGGTCTGTTACCATTTTAGTGCACAAGAGTGTTACTTTGCTTTTTCTCCCTGCATCCTTTCCCGTTCTCCTTAATACTATTTAAATTACTATCTTTTTTTCCCCCGTATTTTTAATTTAACTTCTAGTTAGTTAACATACAGTGCAATGTTGGTTTCAGGAGTAGAATCTACTCCTAAGTTACTATCTTTAACAAATTTTAAGGGGCTCACTGTGTTTTTGTTTTGTTTTGTTTTAATTTTATTTTGATGACTATAATAAAACAATAACATGTCATTTCAGTGTTTATTCATTTTTTTTTAATCAGCAAACACTTGCTTTCAGCCTGGGCTTAATGTTAGAGCTGAGAATAAATAGGTGAATAAAAGGCATTGTATTTCCTCAAAGATCCTTCAGTGTAGTGGGGGAGATGGTTAGAGAAGCAGTGAAACAGCACAATTATCACACGTTTTCTGACCCCTTCTGTCACATCATATGAAGTACCCCTGAGGTGCGGAAGAGGGAGGGGATACTTGATTTGGAAGTAAGAGGTCCTCATGCAGAGGGAGGAACTCTGGGCATTTCCAGGCTGGCAGTATCATGTGCCAAGTTCTGGAAGGCTCAGAGAGCAGCGCTGGGACTCTGGTTGGCTGGGCTGCGTGACCCACAGACGCTCGCTGTTTGTATTTGGTGTTTATTTCACTTGGACCAGTGTAGCTGTAGTATGTTTAGAATAGGAATTATTTGGGAATTGCTATTCATGCTTCTCCTTTGTATTATATCCTGTGTAATTGTTAGATACTGTGTTTATTAGTTGATTTGGGATATTAATAAGCAAATGTAACTGTTCAACCAGTATAGAAAGACCATTAAAAAAAAAGAACCTTCTTACCACCCGGGAACTTCAGTTGTACGTTGCCTTGACCCTACTATTGGCAGTTCTCTTGTGTGGAATGTGGCTCTTTCTCCTCAATCAGAGTACCCTCTGTGATTGAGCACAAAGGAGATGCAAACAACTCATTTCCTTATATTTTGATCTATCTTAATGGCACATTGTACCAGGGTCCTTAAAAAGATGTTATGAAATTAGTAGTCTTAAATCAGTGTCTTCAGTAAATATCTGAATGTTACGTGCTACCTTATTTGTACCTGATGGTTCCTAGCCCGGAAGTAATTATGGGGGATAGATTTTTTTTTTTTTGCACTGTAATTGTAGAGCTGAGAGGCCTCATATGGCTTATCTAATAATTTCCCATTATTGTGAATGCTTTCTAGCTTATATGTAGTTTCACATGATCTCACAGGAAGCTTGCATTATTGGCATTATGATGCCTATTTTAATTCAAATATAGTTTACAGTGTTGTGTTATTTCAGGTGTACAGTATAATGACTCAGCAATGTTATCCATTACTCTGTGCTCATCATCGGTGGACACTTTAATCCCCTTTACCTATCTCACACATTTCCTGCCTCCCCACCTCCCCTCTGGCAACCACCAGTTTGCTCTGTATTTGAGTCTTTCTTTTTGTCTCTTTTTTCTTTGTTTTATTTTTTAAATCTCATAAAGTGAAATCATATGGTATGTTGCCTTTCTCTGACTTACTTCACTTAGCATTATATCCTCTAGATTCATCCATGTTGCAAATGGCAAGATTTCCTTCTTTTTGTGGCTGAGCAATATTCCAACATTTACAATATACTGCATCTTCTTTATCCATTTGTGTATGGATGGACACTTGGGTTGGGTCCCTATCTTGGCTATTTTAAATAATGCTGCAGTAGACAAAGGGGTGCATATATCTCTTTGAATTAGTGTTTTCATTTTCTTTGGGTAAATACCCAATGGTGGAATTACTGGATCACATGGTAATTCTATTTTTAATTTTTTGAGGAACTTCTATACTTGGGTTTATTTCTGGGCTCTGTATTCTCCTCCATTGATCTATGTGGTTTTGTGTGTGTGTGTGTGTGTGTGTGTGCGTGTCGGTACCATACTATTTTGATTCCTATAGCTTTGTGTTATATCTTGAACTCTGGGATTGTGATACTTCCAGTTTTTTTTCTTTTTCAGGTTACTTTAATTATTTGGGGTCTTTTGTGGTTCCATATAAATTTTAGGATTTTTTGTTTTAGTTCTGTGAAAAATGCTATTGGTTTTTTGATAGGAATTACATTAAATCTGTAGATTGCGTTGGGTTGGGTAGTGTGGACATTTTAATAATATTGGTTCTCCCAACCCATGAGCATGGGATATCTTTTCATCTGTTTGTGTCATTGTCTATTTTTTTCACCAGTGTTTTATAGTTTTCAGGGTACAGGTCTTTTACCTCCTTGGTTAAGTTTATTTCTAGGTGTTTTTTAATTGTTGTTGTTTTGGTGCAGTTGTAAATTAGATTGTTTTATTTTTCTTTTTTAAGATTTTATTCATTTGAGAGAGAGAGCACAAGCAGGAGGAGAGGCAGAGGCAGAGGGAGAGGGAGAAGCAGACTCCCCACTGAGCTGGGAACCCAACATGGGGATTGATCCTAAGACCCTAGGATCATGACCTGAGCCTGAAGGCAGAAGCTTAACCATCTGAGCCACCCAGACGCCCCAGAATTGCTTTCTTAACTTCTCTTTCTGCCACTTCATTATTACTGTATAGAAATGCAACAGATTTCTGTATATTTTGTATCCTGTGACTTTAATGAATTCATTTATCAGTTCTGGTGGTTTTTGTGGAGTCTTTTGAATTTTCTATATATAATATGTCATGTGCAAATAGTAAAAATTTTTTACTTCTTTCTTACCAATTTAGATGCCTTTTATTTCTTATCTGATTGCTGTGGCTAGGACTTCCGGTACTATGTTGAATATAAGAGGCGAGGTGGACATCCTAGTCTTGTTCCTGGTCTTAGAGTAAAAGGTTTTCATCATTGGCTATGATGTTAGTTGTGGGCTTTTTGCAGATGGCCTTCATATGATTCCAGATAACCAGCTGCTGGTTGTCTGGCATATAATATTATCTTTCAAAGAATATACTAATAAAAGCTGTATATGTTCTTCTATAAAGAATATTGGCTTGGAAAATTTTTTTCCCAAGGACTTTCTCTTTCCTATGGACTTCTGCAGTGTTCCCCCTGCCTCTGCTGCTCCCAGGTTTGTTAGCCATGCTTTTGAGAATGATTGATTGATTGATTTACGGGGGTCAGACTTATAAACCATAGTGGGCAAGAATATCTACTGAACTTCTTGAAGGCAGAGGTTTATATTTTGCTGGTTGCTGGCTCCCCAGAGTGTAAAATGGTGCCTGACACGGGATATTGTATTATTGAGTTTATTCAATAAATAATTGTTGAATGTTGGAAGGGCAGGGCTTATGAATTCACCTTTAAGACTCCGTAGTAATTCAGAATACTTTGAGTGTATGCACTACAGTTCAGTACTTTAATTTTAATATAGCTTGTATATTTGAAAGGTGTAATGAAATAGGAAATCACTCATTTTTAATTGTTCTAAGTAGAGGATATGCAGTGGAAGAAAGTTAGGCAATTTAAACTGATCTCAGTATAAAGATCTGATATTTAACATTTAAAAGAATTACTGTTTTAGAAAGGACAGTTAAAAGTTTTATTGCAGTGTTTGAGAGCAGGCACAATTCCACTCTAAATATTGCTGCCAGTAGTAGGAGGCTTTAATTAGTGTTTTTAATTAACAAAAGATCAAATGGACGTTTGAGCTAGTGGTTTAATAAATGAGAAATAGAGGTGGAAGTTAAAATCCTGTTCATATCATTAGTTTCAGTAGTATGAGTATCACATTACCACGCAAGAGATTCAATGAGGTAAGAGGAAAGTACCTTTTGAAAAGTTTTGAGAAGAGATTTGAGACAGGGAGGTAAATAGAGTTGATAATATAGTCAATTAAAAGGGCTATAGATTAATTTCTGGTGGAAGAAGACCATCTACTGTGTAAATGGTATTTGTCAACCAGCTTACTTTGTCCCATGTTGCCTACCCAAGTTGATAACATCTTACCAAGTAATTATTTAGTGAGACTGCCTTTCAATGGCTACTCAGAATAGAGTAGACTAAAGCAGGTAATAAGTGATGGTCATCATTTTCTTTCTCATTTTGTTTGCCTCACCTTTACTGAGGTATAATTGTAAGATATTTAAACTGTATAGCATGATGATTTAGTGTATGTGTATAATATGAATGGATTGTCCCCCGTCGAATTCACACATTCATTACCTCACATATTTACTTTTCTCTTCTGTGTGTAAGGATGTTTAAGTCCTACTCTCTCAGCAAGTTTCAGCTACAGAATGCAGTGTTATCAAGTGTAACCATCATGTTATACAGCAGATCTTCAGAACTTCTTCTAACTGAAGTTTCTACCCTTTTACCCAACCTCTCTATACTTCCTCCCTTCCCCAGTCTTTGGTAGGCAACTAGTTTCCTACTCTCTGTTTCTAAGTTTTTTTGTTTGTTTGTTTTTGTTTTTGTTTTTTTTTTTAAGATTATACATAAGTGATGCCATGCAATGTTTGTCTTTCTGTATTTGATGTATTTCACTGAGCATAATGCCCTCCACGTTCATCCATGTTGTGACAAATGATGGGATTTCCTTCTTTGTTTAAGGCCAAATGATAATCTGTGTGTGTGTGTGGTCCACATTCTCCCCAGCCTTTCTTTCTTTCTTTTTTTTTTTTTTTAAGATTCTATTTATTCATTTATTTGTCAGTGAGAGAGAGAGTACTCACAAGCAGGCAGAGTGGCAGGCAGAGGCAATGAGAGAAGCAGGCTCCTTGCCAAGCAAGGAGCCCGATGTGGGCCTTGATCCCAGGACCCTGGGATCATGACCTGAGCTGAAGGCAGTGGCTTAACCAACTGAGCCACCCAGGCATCCCTTTCCCCAGTATTTCTTTTTGATGCTAGTCATCCTAACATGTGTGAAGTGATATCTCATTGTGGTTTTGATTTGCCTTTCTCTGATGATTAGTTGAACACCTTTTCATGTACTTCTTGACCACTTATGTGTCTTTTTTTGAAAAAACGTCTATTCAGATGTTTTCTTCCATTTTTAAATTAGGTTATTTGGGGTTTTTGCTAGAGTTGTTGGAGTCCCTTGTGTATTTTGGTTTGTAATATCAGATATTTGGTTTATAAATATTTTCTTCTATTTCCTAAGTTGTCATTTCATTTTATTAATGGTTTCCTTTGCTGTGTAGATATTTTTAACTTGATGTAGTCCTGTTTGTTTATCTTTGTTTTTTTTGACTTTGCTCTTGGTGTCGAATCCAAAGAAATCATTGCTAAGACCAGTCAAGGAACTTATCCCCTGTTTTCTTATAGGAGTTTTAGGGTTTTAGGTCTTATGCTCAAGACTCATCCTGTTAGAGGAGATTTTACTTTATGATGTACATTAGGGGTCCAGTGGCTATCCAGTTTTTCCAATACCATTTATTGAAAGAGTATCCTTTCCCGACTGTGTATTATATTGTTGGCTCCTTCGTTATAAATTAGTTGACTGTCTATGCGTGGGCTTATTTCTGGGCTCTCTGTTCTGTTCCATTGATCTTTGTGCCTGTTTTTATGCCAATACGGTATTATTTCGATTAACATAGATTTGTAACGGTAGTTTGAAATCAGAAGGTGTGATGCCTACAGCTTTTTTTTTTTTTTTAAGATTTTATTTATTTATTTGTCAGAGACAGCACAAGCAGGGGGAGAGGCAGGCAGAGGAGGGAAGCAGATTCCCTGCTGAGCAGGGAGCCTGATGCAGGATTCCATCCCAGGGATCAGAACTTGAGCCGAAGGTAGCTGCTTAACCAGCTGAGCCACGCAGGCATCCCAGCTTTTCTTCTTTCTCAAGATTGTTTTGGCTGCTTGGGGACTTAGGATCTTTTATGATACCACACAAATTTTAGGATTATTTTTTATGTTTCTGTGGAAAATGACATTTGAATTTTGGTAAGGATAACATTGAACTTATAGATCACTTTGGACACTATGGACATTTTAACAGTATTTTTTCAATCCATGAACATGGAATATCTTTCCATTTATTTGTATTCAATTTCTTTGATCAATGTTTTATGGCTTTTCTTACACAGAGCTCTCACCTCCTTGGTTACATTTATTCTTAAGTATTTGATTTTTTTTTTTTTTAAGATTTTATTTATTTGACAGAGAGAGATCACAAGTAGGCAGAGAGGCAGGCAGAGAGAGAGAGAGAGAGAGAGGAGGAAGCAGGCTCCCTGCCTAGCAGAGAGCCCGATGCGGGACTTGATCCCAGGACCCTGAGATCATGACCTGAGCTGAAGGCAGAGGCTTGACCTGAGCTGAAGGCAGAAGCTTAACCTGCTGAGCCACCCAGGCACCCAGTATTTGATTTTTTTTGATGCTAGTATAACTGGAATTGTTTTCTTAATTTTGCTTTCTAATAGTTCACTGTTAGTGTATAGGAATGCAAGTGGTTTTTGTATGTTGGTTTTTGTATCCTGCAGCTTTACTGAATTTGTTTATTCTGACAGCTTTTTGGTGGAGTCTTTAGGGTTTTCTATATATAACACCATGTCATTTGTAAAGAGACAGTTTTACTTCTTCCTTTCCAGTTTGTGTGCTTTTTATTTATTTATTTTTTGCCTAGTTTCTCTGGTTAGGATTTCCAGTGCTATGTTGAATAAAACTAGCAAGAGTGGGTTTTTTATTTTATTTTTTTAAAATAATTTCATTTTATTTTTTCAGTGTTCCAAGATTCATTGTTTATGCATGACATGGAGTGCTCCATGCAATATGTGGCCTCCTTAATACCCACCACCATCCTCACCCATCCCTCCACCTCCCTCCCCTCTAAAACCTTCAGCTTGTTTCTCAGAGTCCACAGTCTCTCATGGTTCATTGCCCTCTTCAATTTCCCCCAATTCACTTTTCCTTTCCTTCTCCTAATGTCCTCCATGTTATTCCTTATTCTCCACAAGTAAGTGGAACCATATGATAATTGACTCTCTCTGCTTGACTTATTTCACTCAGTGTAATCTCTCATCCATGTTGATATAAAAGTTGAGTATTCATCCTTTTTGATGGCTAAGTAATATTCCATTGTATATATGCACCACATCTTCTTTATCCATTCGTCTGTTGAAGGGCATCTTGGCTCTTTCCACAGTTTGGCGATTGTGGCCATTGCTGCTGTGAACATTGGGGTATACAGATGGACCTTCTTTTCACTACATCTGTATCTTTGGGGTAAATACCCAGTAGTGAAATTGCAGGGTCATAGGGTAGCTCTATTTTTAATTTTTTGAGGCATCTCCACACTGTTTTCCAAACAGTGTAAGAGGGTTCAAGAAAAGAAACAACAAATGTTGGAGAGGATGTGGAGAAAGAGTGAGCTTTCTTGTCTTGTTCCTGCTCTCAGAGAAAACGCTTTCTGCTTTTCACTGCCAAGTTATATATTCTTGACCAACATTTCAGCTGTTGTAATGATTAAAATAAACATGACATTCATATTTGAGGAATATAAAAAAAATTCAGACACATTTTAAGTGAAGTGAAAATTACAGCTCAATTTTATTGCTTTTGGAGCTACCTAATTCAGATAGAGAAGATGAGACCAAGATTATTATTCACTTATGCTGAGAAATCTTAATATAATATGAGGAATTACGGTTTGAAGGTTTGAGATTTATTTTTATTGTGAGGTGCAGTTGATTGAAAAGCCATTTCCTCTTACTTCCAGAGCACGCACTCTGAAATTCTCTCCCTGGCCAACCAGGGAGCATTCAGACTTGTAAATCTGCAAACTCTGTTCACAGAATTTAGCCTGGATTTTCTAACTGTGGCTTTGGATCTTGTATAACAGTTACTGTCAGGATAATAAATTATTCCCTGAGCCGGAAATACTCTGTGCTATAGACACTCAGAAATGTTTCTACAAATAGAAGAGGAGTTTTTATTTCACAAGAACATTGTGTGTCTCAAGTAACATAGGTGGCTTGTCTGTTGCTGGCTGACTGTAGTTCAGCTGCCACTGAGAACCGTCTCTTCTCGCTGTGCGTGTGTATGAAGCTTAGATGATTTGGGGCTTTAAAGAGGCGTGTGCTTAATGTATATACATCTCATGTCTGGGATCTGCTTGAAAACACTTTAGGGGGGCGCCTGGGTGGCTCAGTGGGTTAAGCCTCTGCCTTCAGCTCAGGTCATGATCTCAGGATCCTGGGATCGAGCCCTGCATCGGGCTCTGCTCAGCGGGGAGCCTGATTCCCCCCTTCTCTCTCTCTGCCTGCCTCTGCCTACTTGTGATCTCTCTGTGTCAAATAAATAAATAAAATCTTAAAAAAAAAAAAAGAAAAGAAAACACCTTAGGGGAAAGATTTCCCAAGATTATTGTAGTGATTCGAGAAGGATTCGTGAAACAAGTATGGAATGTTGATATTTGTTTATAAGCTGGTTGTTGGGCCCATGAGTAATCATCATACTATAATTTCTACTTCTGTGTCTGTGTAAGTGCAGATTTCTACAACAAAATGCTTAAAAAAAGCAACGCTAAGTTTGCAGTGTGGCCATCATAGTTTCAAATAAAACTAAGGGGATTTAAGAACTCACCAGCTTAAAAGCTAGTGGTAATATTTTAGTTAATATATTTACTACTTAATGTCTAAGAAAGAAAAGGAAGGAAGTGGGGTGGGGGATAATGAGTAAAACAAAGGGTAATTTAGCATATTCATTTGGTGTTTTCTAGGTCACAATGCTATTGTTAAATTCTTCACATTATTCAGTATTTGGTGTTGTTGTTAAAGAGATCATAAACTTCCTCTTTACTTTCAGAGCCCTTTTAGGGGCGTTGGTTAATGAAGCATTTATAACACCTGGAAGTGACCATACAGCTCACTCATGACTGATGATGTAGGTGAGGAAAACAGTAAAGTGTACTTGACCATGACTTCTCCCGAGGAGCATGCCTGTGGCTCCTGGAAGGGCTACCGCCCAGGGGAGGACAGTGATCATGGCGCAGTGGAAATGACCTGGGTTGGGATTGAAGATGCTTCCAGCTCAGGGTCTGCGGTCTATACTTGAATGATCTTCAGCAAGTCTTAACCCTTGAGGTCTTCAGTTTCTTTCTCTATAAACTCTCAGTGATGGAGGCGGAGTTCTCCTAGCTAATGAGAATCAATGCTTATGAGGCCCACCTCTCACCAAATCTCGGGGCTCGTGGACTAGAGTTGTGAATGGAAGATGCCAGGCCCTTCACCTTCTGCTCCTGACCTCCTTTCCATCATGGATAAGGGGATGGGATCTATTTAACATGGTGCTGTTAGTGCTTGTGCTTTTATTCCTTCACTTTCTCAGGCTTTTGTATTTTAGTCTTTCTTATATTTAGTTCTGGCATTCTGGACTAGACGCGTTATACCCAGTTAGAGTGATCTTAGTCCTTGGTGAGGAGATTAGAGGATGCTAATCTTTTCATCTATCTACTCATCCCGCAGTTTCTCACTTTCTGAAGTCCTTCTATTTGTTTTTGATGGCCAATATATCTTAGCCATTGTAGACCTGAGCACTTAAACTCTTGTCTCTGTAGAGACCAGGTAGATAATGCGGTGAATTGAGCCAGGCATACTTTCTCTTTTTTTAGTATAGTCACATTTAATTTTTGCTTCTATAGCTGATACTTGGCCTTAATCTTGGGGCCATAACCAACAATGATGGGGGCTTTGGCCAACTAGAAACCTTATGACCGGGGCGCCTGGGTGGCTCAGTGGGTTAAAGCCTCTGCCTTCGGCTCAGGTCATGATCCTGGGGTCCTGGGATTGAGCCCCGCATAAGCCTCTCTGCTCAGTGGGGAGCCTGCTTCCTCCTCTCTCTTTCTCTGCCTGCCTCTCTGCCTGCTTGTGATCTCTCTCTCTCTGTAAAATAAATAAATTTAAAATCTTTAAAAAAAAAAAAAGAAAGCTTATGACCCCTTTAAGTGTATATATGCTACCCAGTCCCACCTGATTATTGCCATTTGACGGTGGTGGGCCTTATGTTGCCAGATTTTCTAAATGTTAAGGACAAATATGGTTGTAGGCTGTTGTTTGGGTCTGTTTTATTATTTGTGGGTCAACTACCTTAAACCCTGGTTTTAATAAATGCTTGAAGGGCACTAGATGTCCAATTAGTGTTCGATTTTTCTCATTCTGCCTAGGCAATAGGCAGGAGACCTTTCTGCTTGTGTGGTTTCTCTTGTTGACTGAGCAACCTAGTATTCTGATTGGGAGAGGACTAGAGATTATTCGGACACGAGTAGGACTCTTTGCACACTGAGGTTAGCCTTGTGAAATCTGTGTGCTACAAATTTTTTCTTTTCTGTAGCAACAATTACATTCCTCAGATTTACCAGGAAATCTGGAAAATAAACACTCCTAGTGTTCCTCAAATTCAGGAATGCATTTTCCCCCTTGCCTTCTGTTCCCATCACCATTGGACCCTCTTTTCTGCCAACTCTCTCTTCCTCCTTTCCCTTTCCTTTTGTCCACACAGCGTGAATTTGTGCCTGTCTGCGATAGAATATTCCAGATGTTGTGTACATACAGATGATGTGAAATATACATACAGAAATTCACATACAGATGTGAAAATGTGGACCCCCAATTCAGGAAACTCACAATCTGGCCAATATCAACCCATAAAAAGTTAATGAGAACTCATGGTAATTGATGTGTGATATAAGGGAGTATTTGTATAATGCACACATATTTGGGCTTTCAGCTATATGTAAATTATAACATTGTAAAAGAGATTACAGAAAAACTCCTGAAGGAGTTTCTTTATGCTGGAGCACATTATAGTCTTATGAAGTTGTTTGAACCCTTAATTATGAGAGATCATTTATGACATGGCACCCCCTGGAGAGTGTTATTACATTCTGGAGGTTACTTCTGTTCAGCTACAAGTTCCTTGATCTGACATTAATGTCCTATAATTACTGTATAGGATGGGATCTTTAAGATGAGCCTTTCTCCAGATGGGACCCTCCTTGCTGCCATTCACTTCTCAGGGAAACTAAGCATCTGGGCCATCCCGTCTCTGAAGCAGCAAGGGGAATGGAATCAAAATGAGCAGGTATGTCTCCTGATTATTATTACTCTAAGAATGATTCTTGCTTAAGGGTAAGTACTGACAGTGGTAATTTCATTTGGTTGACATTTTACTATAGCACATAGCTATTATTTGTTCTCATCATGCCAAAGCTTTAGTTATATAGAATATTACCAATACAGTAGGATAAATTAAGAGAGTAGCACTGTGCATAAAGCACTGACTTTAATTTGTAGTGAAATACACTTTATAAGTGGAGTGTAATCTGTCCACCAGCCTCTCCTTTTTT
This sequence comes from Mellivora capensis, assembly GCA_004024625.1. Lineage (NCBI taxonomy): Eukaryota > Metazoa > Chordata > Mammalia > Carnivora > Mustelidae > Mellivora > Mellivora capensis. The sequence continues at coordinate 306,257 of PISX010000293.1, forward strand.
TCTCTTTTTCTCATTATAAAAATACAGAATGGAGATACTAATTTTTTAGCGACAGTCAACTAATATGAAGGCTTCAGAGGGTCAGTATTCTAAAAGGGTTCCAATTTTTCCCACATGTTGCAGTGCTCCTGTAATATTGGGCTTACGTAAGGCTTAAGGCTTGGCTCTTCACTCAAAAGGTAAATGGTGAAGACATAGTCTGTTAATTTTTTAGTGTCTTGAAATGACAGATTTTAAGAATGAACAGGTTCAGTTATTTTGCAACAGATTCAATATCTGTTATAATCTAAAATCCTGATGGGCGAATAAGGACTGCCCATAAATGCTATGTATTGTGTTAGAGTGAAGCTTTAAAGAAAAATCTTTCCCAGTTAGATGCAACTTATGTTCTAGATCTTTTACTCCTCTGATGACTGTTTAGCATTTGAGCACTTAAGGGTTATACTTCCCCATATCCCTTTTCTGTAAGAATATCTTGTCATCAGCTTCGGTGGCTGTTTTCATGATTCCAGGATTGGAGCCTGTGCCCTAAATGGTCTGGATGGATTGATGTCTTTTTTCAGAGTTCTTTTTAATGTCATTTCATCAGTTAAACTGAGCTATTAAAAGAATTTTCAAAAGCAAAGAGTGTTTGTTATTCCCAGAATAGCAGAGGGAAAGAGAAACTTGTCTCTACATTTTCTTATACTTTTCATAGACTTATATTTGTTTTCACTCTTATTCAGTTTTTTTGTTTTTATACACAAGTTTGGGGAGATTTTCTTCCCTCTAGTTCCCACTCACCTTGAATTTCATTTGGTCTCCACATGTCTGCAGCACTCTCTCACTGGATCTAGATTTGTCCTAAACAGAAGAGGCACTCCTCAGTCTTCAACCTCAGTAGCTCATTTCAAGGAACATTCTCTCTCTCTTCGCAGAATAAATAGCTAGCTTGATTTATATCTTCCTCCTAGAAGTAGAGTGGATCAACTCTAAAACCATTTGTGTAACAAATACAACTACACACACTGGATTATTGATCCAAAAAGTACCGTGTGCTTGTCATGGTTATTGATGTATGGTGACGAATTTGTCATTTGGGAATACCCTGTTCTATTATATGTGTGAAATTTTACATTTGGGCAATTTTTTTTTGAATTTACTAATTTTCTTGAATTATTTCATTCACTTAATAGAAATACTGGTGAAGTTCAAGGCACACTTAGTATTTCATTTTGTTAGTATTCCAGAATGGCCCATGTGTGTAGTACAAAGTCTGTTTAGGCAAAATTCATTAGTACGCTCTTTTGTTCGCTGAAATTCTGGATATCCTTCTTTACCTGAAAGGACAAAGTATATTTATTATAGTCCTTATTGGCATATATTCAACTTTTTAACTGGTTAGACATCATTTTGACATTAGTTGCCAATCACTATCAGTATAATTAACTACTCTTTAGTTCATTAATGTTATTCATTAGATTTTTATAATGAGTCTATTCAAAGAGTTAAAAATTGTTTAAAAATCTTGAATAACTAAATGTAAATATCTCAGTAGTTTGGAAAATGCCACCGGAAAAGTAATGGGGCAAGAGGGGCACCTGGATGGCATAGTCAATTAAGCTTCCAAGTCTTGATTTCGACTCAGGTCATGATCTCAGGGTCATGAGATTGAACCCCAAATCTGTCTCTGCCAGTGTGGAGACTGCCTGTGACTCTTTCTCCCTCTCCCTCGGCTCCCCCTCCCCCCCAACCTAAAATAAGCAATTAAATGAGAGAGAGAGTGCAAGAGAGAAAAAGAGAGAGGAAAGAAGGGAGAAAGAGATTTATGGTGGAAAGAGATGAGTTCGTGCCAGAAGTTGGTCCCCTGTGTCCCAGGGAGACTCTTTTAAACTCTGCCTTGAGAGTTTAGAAGGGCGATTTGTCAGGAATTGCTATGGAGGCATCTTTCTGTTGTCCTGCAGTGAGAGTCCATCTTGCCCCTTCTAGCTCTGGTTTAGCACTCCCAAACATTCTGCAGAGATCATCTCTTGATGAAGCTTGGTTCTCAAGCTAGTTATATCTGTAATTACAACCTGACCACTGTTTAGGGTAATAGATCTGTCTTTTCAGATTGGGTTGCTATAAATTCTCTTAAATGCCTAAGACAATTAGAGAAAAAAACAGGTTTAAGGGCTCACAAAACTGAAAACCAGGGACCCGGTTGCCATTACCATGGACATTTTGCAGGTGGTAGATTCCTTTGCTGAGGGAACAGTGGCTTAGTGAGAATTCCTGAACCTAATCCTACCTTTATTGCTATTTTACTGGGGCTAAGCACATGACCTCATTCCATATTTCATCCCATCCTGGGCTGGTGGCTGCCATCCCCTCTGTTTTCTTGCTGTAGCTCAGCACATGGAAAGACTGTCGCTGAATAGAATAGATTTTGTGCTCCAAGATCCCTGCTCATTTTAGCCTGAAAAGAAATTTTGTCCAAAATTGAAAACACAGAAAAACTTAATTTCATCTAATCTTTTCTTTAAAATTCTAAGATTGTGGTCAAAATGCAGATTGATTTTTTATCTGTCATCTCTTCTCATCTGGTCATTATGCTCCTTCACACTTGTTCCCTGAACATTCCTCTCCCTGCTGTTGTCCGATCCTTTCTACTATTCTTTCTGAACCTTTATTCCATGATAAACTCCTATGAGGCTTCATCATTTTCACAGAAAGAACACTTTGGTTTCTTTTGATACACTAATTTTAGGCTTATGTAGCTCAATAAGATTGCAGTTTATTCTTATAGCTGTTGCAAAATTTGCTGTAATAATAACCTCAATTATTATTTATTGAGCACTTATTTTGTCCCAGGGTTACTTAGCAAGTAAGCAGTGGAGTTGAGATTTGGTTTCATCTCTCTCTGACTCTGATGTACATGATCTTTCCATGACCCTGTGGGGAAGTAAATACATTTTTAAAAAGGTGGAAAAAACACATTTATTAGGTTTTTTTTTATTAGGTTTTATTTATTTGATCTTTAAAAGAATAGAAATAATCATTTTTCTCAGTGAATGTAACACAGATTTCTTCAGTCTTCCCTGATGTGTTGAACTCTTGAGCCCTAGTTGGGGTGTACCACCAAGAGCTAGAGTAAATAATTGACGTAGTTTCTTACTGGTAAACCCTTAAGTTCACAAGAGATATATACAGTACTTAGGATAGTGCTGGGAGATTATGTGAGGGTGGTAACTCTTTGTTCTACTTTGTTTGAATCTTTCAACTGTATCCTGGGAGTTCATCTCCTTGGATTAGCCATTTTGGGTTTGGATATTGCTATATGAAGGGAGTCATTGAAATCTAGTGTACTATGGTAAGTGCTATAAAGCTTGTGTGTAGCAGTTCTGTAAAGAGCGAGCTCTCAACTATATTCATAATAATCATCATAAAATAATAAGAGTTCAACTAGTTACTCTTACCAAGTTTCAGAGTAGAAAATGTGTTAAATCCCAGTGCTTGCCCTGAAGGTGTTCACAGCCTTGCAAGGGAAATTATAAACAAATCAATAAAGGAACATGTTAATATTATGAAAAGATAAGCTCAGAGGAAGGACACACAATCCAGTCGGTAGAGTCGGGGGTGGGGGGAAGGACCTTTGGGAGTAAGTAGTGTTTGTATAGTAAGGCTTGGCTGTCTACCCTGAGCGACTGTCGCCGATTTCAGTTGCTTCACTACAGTCCTAGTTAAGTGACTTCACTACAGTCCTAGTTAATGGATGGAACTGGTGCTAAAGGAAGTAAACTTGTATCACTGCACGTTAGAATCAAGATTCCGGTTGGACTGGGGTTCTCTGACCTCATAGGATAAGACTTTCTTTCAGAAGGTCTTCTGTAGCCCTTATGTTGAGAGGTGCCGACTTTCATCTGGGCCATTTAGACACTAGCGATGATATTAATGGAAAACAAGAGAGAGAGTCCTTGCAGTTTACGTGAATGACACCACCGAAGTTGGGTCGTTCATTTGTGCTGAGACCCTGGAAACGTGAAACTATAAGTCATTTACCAAATATATTGGGGTCACTTTGTGTACTCATCACTGGCTGAGAAACTTCCAACAGTGCTTCTTTCTCAGTCCAGCAATAGTCAAGGGACCTTGGGTCAGCCAGGTAGGACAGGGCTCTGCCTCTCCGCGTGGCTCTTCTAGGAAATGAATAGCTGGGCCGATGAGTTTGACATCGATTACACAGTAATATAGAGTGTGTAGTCAGCTTATCATTTTGGATAAAACATCGCCAGAGAAGAAACTAGAGTTATATTGCTTCTACAACCTTAGCCTCTTCTACCGAATTGTGAATGCAGCTCATCTGGGGCTGGCTTCGTGTAATTTGTCACTTTATTAGTTTTTCATAATATACCTTGTGTGATTGAGTATTTTCTTTTTAAAATCTAATGATGAAAGATAGTTGTGGAAGTGCCTATTCTGATTTATTTCTATCCAGTTTTGAGTTGATTAAATACTTCAGCTTTCATTGTCAATATGAAAATCCATCTGGCTAGAAATCTGTGAGTATTAAGTTTGGTTCATGTCTGGAATACAGTAACATTGCCAAAGTGATTTTCATTTCAAACATTTCCCATATGTTATGTTTATATATTTCCATCTCATTTTTGGCCTTAATTTTTATCTGAAGTTTTATTATTTTTCTATTTGTAGTTCTTAGATGAAATAGAAGAGATAAGTTTCATTTCTCCTACAATTTTATTTGTTCTTTGACATACTAGTCAGCATTGAGCAACTTTGTTCAATGGATCGATCAATGAAGAATAAGTGGGAAGATGACAGTTAATGTGATTAATCTTGATTTAAGCCACAGCTGTTTTCACAGCTTCATTCAACTGTGAGCTTCTGGAGAATAGACGCAGAGTATACATTTCTTCCATGGGGTCTAACATAGAGCTTGGCATATTAAGTACTAATAAGTGTTTGTGGAGTGAAAAAAAAAATTGTCAGGTTGTTTTTATGCTCCTGGAGGCAGGGCCTTCGTTATGTTTATCTTCCAGCCATTAAAAAGAATCAACAAATAAAATTTCTAAATCTGAAGAAAGTGTTGCTGGAGCCATGAGAGCCTTTCTGTACAAAATCTGTAAGTGTACTCTTAGGACATTCTCCTCTAGGCTGCTGCTGTACCAGAAGTGGGGGCACCTCGGGCTGTTTTCAGACACGAGGTGGCACGTCCTACTAAGCAGAGTGACATGAAGGTTACTTCTCCACATATGTCAACATGGTCCCAGGGGTGAGTACCCCCGGTGTGCTTTCACGGAAGTCCCGGGTTCTCGGTGACTCTGCTTTCAAAGCCCCAGCCTACAGAGTGTTCATCAGATGTCCTAAAGCACGGCCACATCACGGGTCCCCTCATAGAGGTTTAGGGACAAAGGCTGCTAAGTCTGGTGCAGTTTGAATAGTATGGGGGAAGCAGTGGGAACATCAGCTTTTTTTGCGGGGCGGTGAGGTACCTCTTCATCCCCTTTACCTATTTTTGTCCAACTCCCCCCATTCCCAAAACTACTGATTTAGTCTCTGTATTTATGAGTTTATATTTTCTTCCTTTGTTTTGTGTTTTAGATCCCATATATAAATGAAACTGTAAAATATTTGTCTTTCTTTGTCTGACTTACTCCACATAGCATAATATCCTCAAGGTCCATGCATGCTGCCACGCAAATGGCAACATCTCGCTAACTCTCAATATTCTGTTATATGTACATACTGCCTCTTTTTTATTTCTTTTATCAATGGACACTGGGTGGCTTCCCTATCTTGGCTATGGTAAATAATGTTTCAGTGAACCTAAGGTTTATGTATCCCTTCAAATTAGTATTTTTCTTTGCTTTCTTTCATGCAGGCTTTCATTGCCTGAAGCAGAGAGAAGTTTGGAATTTTGTTTGATCTTCTTTCTTAAATACACTGTGCAGATAATTTCATCAGACTTGCATGTACTGTGAGGTTAAACATTCAGTTCACATATCTAGATTGAATTCTAGGTGTACTGCAAAGGTGATAGCATGTAGATGGTTAGGTGAATATCCAGAAGAATTTAAAACACGTGCTCAAATACATTGACATACGTATTTGAGCAGCACTGTTCATAATAGCCACAAGTGGAAAAAACCCACGTCTATTAATGGAAGACTGGATAAATCAATTGTGGTAAACACCTATGACAGAATATTAATATTATTCAGCCATAAAAATGAATGAAGTACTGATACATGTTATAATGTGGATGTACCTTGAGAATGTTATGCTACTTGAAGGAAGCCAGACACAAGAGATTACATGGTCTATGAATTCATTTATATGAAACATCCAGAACAGGTAAATCTATCTGAGGCAGAAAGCAGATTGGGAGTGGCTGAGGGGAGAGGGAGTGGGAGAGGGAGTCTGCTGGGTTAGTGGTTTTATTTTGGATAGATGGAAATGCTTGGAAACTGAAAGAAAGTGACAACATGGTGAATGTACCAATAGCCAAATGCTCAACCGACTGAGCCACCCAGGTGCCTTCTGACCTACTTTCTTTTTCCTGAATAAATTTAGTACGTTTTTAACCTTTTTTGTACTTTTGTTTATGTTATATTCTCTGACTGGAATGTCTTCCTCCACCCATGTTCCGTGTCCAGATTTTATCCAGTCTTAGAGCACCAAGTGTAGCACTTTCTTTGTACCTCTTTAACCCCCTCCCTCTTTCTCAAGCCTGTATTCAAAACGATCTCTTCATCCTTTGATACCCTTGGTGCTTTTATCTATACCTCTTTTTGGGTAGTTATCAAATTTGAACTTGGGTTGTAGTAAATTTTTTTTTTTTTTAATTTTTTTTTTATTAATTTTTTTTTTAAATTTCTTTTCAGCGTAACAGAGTTCATAGTTTTACATCACACCCAGTGCTCCATGCAATGCGTGCCCTCCACAATACCCACCACCAGGCTCCCCCAACCTCCTACCCCCCGCCCCTTCAAAACCCTCAGGTTGTTTTTCAGAGTCCATAGTCTCTCATGGTTCATCTCCCCCCCAATTTCCCTCAACTCCCTTCTCCTCTCCATCTCCCCATGTCCTCCGTGTTATTTGTAGTAAATTTTATCTGTTTCTTAGCTCTCTGCCTGCTTGAGTTATGGGGCCTACAATATCTGATTTCTTTTCCCTCTCTCACAGTGTAAGTGCACCGTCTGCTTTGACTAAGGAGCAAAAGAAACCACACTTCTTAGACGGTGTAGGAATACTAGTACTACGTCAACTCATTTTCCTGTACCTTAGGCATTCTAATTGGAGTGTAGGGATTTAAGAGATTAATCCATTCCCTAATTCAGCATTTAGCTACTCTGACAGGTGAGCATCATGATGGATCTGGGAATATGAGGATGACTGACAAAGCCGTGCATGCAGAAGAACAAATCTTACCTTCTGGTTAGAAATTAAAAGCACAAGGGACACCCGTTATTTAAGCTATCTGCATGGAGCCACATTGGTTTCAGGGGGACCGAAAACGGCTGAAGTGCACTATGAACGATCAAATAAGAGTTCAGTTAGTTGGTTATTTTCACTAATATGTGCCTTCTGGTATTCCAAGTCTTGAAAGTTAATTATTTTTTTATGATAAAGTAAAGCAGGACAATCTATTTCTTGGTTTTATGGTAACTTTTTGGGTAAAGTTTAAAGAATTATGTCTTCTGTTCTCTGGCTGCTCTGAGTGATTTATCGTAGTGGTGGAGATCAAGAAGTTCTCTTAGGCCATGGAAAGAAGTATTAATTTTCATACTCTAAAGGGTTAGCCACCGAGAAATTGTTAATAAGACATATATTGTTCTGTTACGTTAGATGAAAAAGCACATTTTGGTGAAATATAGCATTTTTTTTTTTTAGGTTTAAGATTTTAGATAAATAGCCAAATGATTTTTTGCTGGCCTTTTTCCATACTGTTAAAATTCTGAAAATGAAATAATGAATGAGCCAAGAGGGTGTCCGGCAGTGTCTTAATCTCAATTGTTTTATGATATTTGAGATTCTAGAAGGTGGGCATGACATTATGTTCCATGAAATTAGAATATGAGTAGATCAGGTTTGAAGATTGCATGGTTATATTTTTTTACTTAGTAAATTTTTAGCCCTGAGAAGTTAGAACAGCAGGTAACATGGGGGTTGCAGAGTCCTGTCTCAGAGCTGGGGAGCCCGAGGCCTGGAGAGGTTGCTCAGTTTACAAGTTGTAGGAGTAGGACTCGCATCCAGGCCAACATTATTTACAACACCAGAGTTGCTCTCCAAGAACGTAAGAGTGTGTGTGTGTGTGTGTGAGAGAAAGAGAGAGAGAGAGGGTGCGAACAGTTAGTGTATCTTGCTCTCATTTGTATTAATTGCATACTTGCTATCTTAACTGTTCTTGTACGTGCTATTTTCTTTATTAAATTGAGTCACAGCAGTTGCATGTGTTCATTTGAAGTGTAAGAACAAGATTATCGAGAGATTTCAGCTAGGTGTAATTAAGAGATCGAAGGAAAGCATCATTTCCATATTTTGTTACTTCAGAAAATCCACAGTTCTCGATGTTCTCTTGATTTTCTTACATTGTTGACTCAAGAAGTCCTATGCATATTTTTCATATTTAGCCAGGTTATGATGACCTTAATCCTGATTGGAGACTCTCTGTTGAGAAGAGAAAAAAAATCAAAGGTGAGTTGTATGACGTATGATAATTAAAACCTTAAGAGACTACAACTGTATAGTAAAAGTACTCTTTGGATGATATATGTAGGGGACAAAAAAAAATCTTTTTACTCTCCAAGGTTCTCTGGCTGAGGCCCTGTAAAAGTAGATTGACACAAGACAGATTAACAGGAGAAAAACAAACATGTTTCTAGCATGTACATCGAGCTCACACATGGGAATACCCAGAAATGAGTTAACTCCAAGTGTTCTTTGGAAATTGGTCTTATTTATAGAGAATCTTGGCAAAGGAACAATAAAATTATTAAGAGAAGTGACAAGAAAAAGAACCTTGGGTTTCTCAAATTTCTTAAAATATTTATGTCAAAATGGCCTACTTTTGAGGTGGTGATTCTGAGCTCCTTCACAAGTTTAAGAGGAAATCAGCTTTGAAAACTACTATATGTCTTTCTTAAATTTGTATTAAGAGTATAATTCTCTCATATTGTTTGTCTGAAAAAGGATATATGAACATTTTCTAAAACCTTTTTTAACCCTTATGATATGTATACTTTGTATCAACCTTATGATATGTATACTTTGTACCAACCTTTCAGGCTTACTCTTGAAAATGCTGATATTATCCCTACATTCTTCATTTTTTAAGTGGAAAGACCTAAGAACACTTACTCTTGCATCCTCAGAATTTTGGACTTTGGTAAATTGTTGGCACTTAGATGTTTATTAAATAAATTACCATTTTGTAAAAATTTGAGTGATGACTTTACTTAACATGTTTAGGGCCCAAATACAGTTTTTAAATTGATCTTTGGACTAAATGTGTTGTATTTAAGCCACATTGATGGATGGACTGGTATCGATTTTTTTTTCCCCCTCCATTAGATAAAGAGTCCTTTTATCCGCTGATAGATGTAAATTGGTGGGCAGCCAATGCAGTGACTCTGGCTCGTTGCTCTGGTGCTTTAACTGTTTCATCAGTGAAAACTTTGAAGAATTTACTGGGAAAATCCTGTGAGTGGTTCGAACCATCACCTCAAGTCACTGCTACCCATGATGGAGGATTTTTAAGTTTGGAGGTAACGCTTTCCCTTTTAGAGTAGCTGGTGTGTTGGCAAATAAGCTTGCACTTCACCAAAAATCTAAACACCCGATTTTAATGTAAATTTAATTTTTTTTAGTGATGGCTGTCCATTTATCTTTATTGAAGTATGGCTAAACATTTGATTTTTAAATTTTAGCAATCCATTATCTAATCTTGTCCTTAAAAACAAAAACCTGTGATTAGAATCAGAGATTGAGTACAGTATAAGAAAGATGTATTGTTTAATCGATTAAAAAATTTGCATTGTAGAAGACTGAAGAAAATGTAGTCATCTTGTTCTTTGTAAAGCATTTTTTCTTCACTGGCATGATAGTTTTTTTTTTTTTTTTCCTTAGATTAGACATCTTAAACTGTAAAAGGTATTTCTATTTAAATATGGTCTTTAACAAACTCTTTCCATGAAGTTTGGGATCTTAAAAATTCTGGTTCTTTTTAATCAAGAAAGCTTGTTTGTCTCATGTCAAAAGACTTGAAAATAGAGGCTATTAATTTAAAGTTATGTTTTGGTCATTAAAGATTCTTATTCTAAGCCTTTCAAGGTTAAGGACCTTTAATAGTTTTCACATCAGTGCAGATTCACAAGTATTTTTTACCTCAAAGTTTGTTACTGAGTCTACAGATATGATTTAAAGAGAACCATGGCTTAAAGTTGAAGGCAGCTCTATTAAGTCTGGGAATGAAAGTTATCTTTAACAGTCAGGCTTTCAGACTCAGAAGTTTGTGAAGCTGTTAGACATTTTTTTTTTTTTTTTTTTAAAAGAAGGAGGGCAGGAGAGCCATTCTTAGTAAAGCAAATAAATATTGTTCGTTTTCTAAATAGATGAAAAAATCCCATTTCTCTACAGCAGGTACAAAAATATCAAAAGTGAAGGAATTAGCATTCTTTTTATTTTCCTAAAATAATTGCTAGACCTATATTTGGGAGATTATATTAATGAGCCGTTATGAAAACAGGGTTTAGTTTTGCAGGTCTGCCAATAAGGCAATGGATATTTCTGGAGCTGTTGATGGATATACTGTTTGTTGTTGGATTCCTCTGAAGTCTGTTCTTTGTCTTCATCATGTGGCTCATCGAACCGGAATAGAATTAAAAATATTTTTCTCATGGACTCTAGAGCTTGTCTTGAGTTCCTCACTACTGATTTCACATCTCCTTTTTCAATTTAGTGTGAGATTAAACTTGCCCCCAAACGATCTCGTTTGGAGACCAGGGCTGGAGACGAAGATGAAGGGGAAGAGGACTCTGATTCTGATCAGGAAGTGTCTGCCAAGGCTCGCTACTTTGGCTACATAAAACAGGGCCTGTATCTGGTGACCGAAATGGAGCGATTCGCACCTCCACGGAAACGCCCGCGAACCATCACCAAAAACTACCGCCTTGTGAGTTTGCGCTCCACGACCCCAGAGGAGCTCTATCAGAGAAAGGTGAGGGAACGTCCTGTCACTATCAAAGTTCTCACAGGCCTCCAGATTTTATTTCAGTGAGAAAAACCCATCTTTTTCTTTTTTTGAGAAAAACCCAATTTTTTAAAA